>VXBJ01000433.1:779773-849645 GCA_013400055.1 Nycticryphes semicollaris | reverse complement strand
ATCTTCCAGCCCAAGAAGACGAGCACCCTGGGGGTAGCTGGTCTGACTATTAAAGACAGAGGCAAAGAAGGCATTAAGTATCTCAGCCTTTTCCTCATCTTTGGTTGCGAGGTTTCCCCCCGCATCCAGTAAGGGATGGACATTCTCAGTCACTCTCTTTTTGTTGATGTATTTATAGAAACTTTTTTTGTTGTCCCTTATATTAATCGCCAGGTTAATATATATATATATGGGCTATGGATTTGCCTTTTCACAGGAAACTGTTATTCTTTGCTTATCACACATCAATAAATCATAAGAGCATTTCTTGAATGATTGTTTCGTGTGATAAAAAATTGGTAACGATTTGTGGATTGACAATTTTCATAACCATCTGCTTCACTTCATCTTGGTGATCAAGTTTAGCTTCATTTTGGAGAGTCAAAGGGTGTGGATTTCTATAGATGCTTTATTCCTTTTGTCCCATTTCAACTTGCATACTTCAGAATATTGGGATTTATGCAGGCATGTATCAGGAAAGAAGTGACTATGGACCGAAGCTGTCATTCATAGGAGTGATGCAAGTCATTGGGGCTCAATAATTGAGAGAAACCACTTGTATCCAAATGGCCACAGACTCTGCAAATTACTATAGAATTTGTACTGAATAGGATAGTGGAAGATAGAATTCCCTTATGCATGGTTAAAATAGGATATTTGGGAATGAAGCATAAATGGCTTGGGCAGGTATCAAAGTTTTAACTGTGCAGTGCCAACTTAAGTTTTGGGAAATGTTTCCTGGTTAAAATTTTCAGGTAAAATGCCAAAGATAACGGGCTACTGTGGGATCGTTTCTGAACTTGCAGTTTTAACGTAACTTAAATTGACTTTACACTTGGGCAAATAAGCGGCAGTACATTAAAATGATGAAAAATCTGTGTGTAGGCTGAGATTTTAAAAGGACTTTATAGAAAGATCTGCCTTTGTTAAGCATGTCTTGAATAAATTCTACCCTGTGTGTTTATTTTTAGACCAAATTTTTGTTTAGCTGTCTAAGAATTTTAGCTGCTTGTTAAATTGTTTTAATAAATTTTCAGTGTTTGGATTAGCATAATTAGACCACACATTCCTTTGATTTGTTCAAATGTGTTATAGCATTTCTACTCTCATTTTGACACTTGTTTTGAGCATTTTCAGCTCTTATATGCAAGTAATTTGTTCAGATAATTCATTAAGAATTGAAATTGTGCAGTCTGGAAATATACCTGTTCCATGACCCAGTGTGCAAAGGTGTCAGAAGAACAAAAGAAATGTTTGATGGGAGTCAAGAAATACACAGCATTTTGAGGGAAAGATTGGTTAATCCAGCAAATGCTGCCAAACTCAGATTGGCAAATGGTGTTTGTTTCTCACATCACAAAATAGATGCCAATCTGCAACTGTGTTGTTGCTCAGTAAATAGCACAATGATTTTTATCCTTGTTCCTTTGACCTGAACTATGCTCAGATTGTAAGTATTTCAAGAATCTCATAAATTCCTGAGACTAACTGAAAGCAGTTTTGAGTACTTTGTAGTCATAATTTGAACAGTTTGGGGAATTGTTATTGTTCAGAACTGTATGGTGCTGTTTCTTGTTCCTACTTGACTGATGACAACATCTGATCAATCAGTCTCAGGTCTTTTCTGTGAGTTTTCACAATATAAGGCCCTGTTATAACCAGGAGACAGCAAACAATAACTTATGCTTTTAGTGCTGGAGATTTTGCTGAGTGGCTATAATGCTATAGCTATAGATATGTCTATGTGAATGTAAAGTAATTTGTAGGGACCACTTTGAAATGTGCTTTGTTTACACTTGTGTTTCTGAAACTTGCTTGTTATTAGTTTTGCTTTTAAAACAGTTGCAATAGAAATAATGGGCTTGAAGAGAATGGAAAACCATGTGGGAATATATGTGAAAAAGACCATACAGTATTTGCCCAGCTTTAAATCGAATCCATAGCCTCACTATTTTATACTAAACATGAGTAAGGTTTGGTCATGCTTCAGATTCTGATGATGCAACTTTCTGCTGCATCCTACTAGGCTTTATCACCCACTGTACTGTTTTCAAAACTTAGTTTTATCCCAGGCTGCCTCTTCCACAGCTGCCTGTAAATAAATTGATGCTCATAAATAACTTGGCAATGGTTGGAGAGCTAACATGCTAAGACCACTGCCTGTTACAAATATTACCATTGCCTTGGATTTTCATTGCTCTCTCTGTCAGCAGTGCTCATTTACTGCTCCTTAGCACAGGATATTAGCTTTTTTCTTATTAAAGTGATGTGATGCCTATCTTTAAGTGGCACTGTTCTGAGACTAAAGCCCCTGTATTATCACATTATTGACAATACAGCATTACTGTATAATCAGAGATAAAATGTTATTAAACGAACTTTTCTTTCAGAGTGAAATGCAAATCTCCTTAACTAGAGCATACCTTAATAATGTTTTTAAACAGATGCACAGCATTGCTACTCACATATGCAAATAAATAACGGACATTAACAATTTTCCTTAAGGGTCAATTAAGACATACCTGACTGGGTCACAAATACCCTCACTCATATCCTGTGCCTTGACCTCCTAGGTTTGTTTATTTTTGAACCCTACTGCAAAGAGGGAAATTTTTACCAAGTGAGCCAGCTCCACATATGAATAATGTAGAGTTTTCTGAATGCTGATGAGCACAAAAATGTAAGACGATTGTTCCCACCCCCACAATCCACTGAGTGGTGTCCATTGGGTCTGCTGCTGATGTGCTCAGTAATGAAGACAAATTGAGCAGGTTCTTCTGTTCATTAACTGCATAATGCTTTATAAACAATAAGACAGATTTTAGAAAGTGGAATTTAAATGAACACTATCAGACTAGACCTGCAGTTATGTTTAATTGGACACCCACACAGATTTTCTTATACAACTTCCAGAATATAAAAATTCCAGTTGAAAATAATTTTTAAGAAGCATTCCCTGGTGCTGCATAGAACCCAAACACTGTATTAGAACCAGAAAGTGAAACTCGTTCAAAAGTCTAAACAAATATATAAATGGCTAGTTTGTTTTCACTTCCAAAGTAAATAAGAAAAGTAAGCAAGCAGAATTACTGGTCAAATGGAAAGTCAATTTAAAACATCCTTTTAAGTAATTAAAGGTGATGTATGTAATACAAGTAAGGATAGATTTTTTTTTTTCTTGGTATGATTTTGAAACTTGGCATATTTCCTGTAACACAGTCCAAAACTTGGCAATGCTGAGATCTGAATGTGCTTAGTTTTAAGAAAATTCCATCTCTTTTTTTTTTTTTTTCTTTTTTTTCCCAATAATTACCAGAGTAACTAAAATGAATATCTAGTGATGCTATACGTGTTGATAATGCTTGAAATACTGATTTAGTTCCAGGCCCAAATATTATGAGTCTGCCTAAACCTACCTTTGTCTGCTTGTTTACTTTAGGGTTGTCTTTGACCCAGGTAGATTTGCATACAATACACTTATAGGGTTTCTATTTAGTTCTATTTAACATATTATCTTGTGCTTGGGTACCGGTGAATGCTTAAAAGAAGTATCTGCATCAGTCAGTCACTACAATGAGGCAAATATATATTTTCCCTCATATACATGAGAGATTTGGGGTTGTTCAGCCTGGAGGCTCTGGGAAGACCTTATGACAGCCTTCCAGTACTTAAATGGGTCTACAGGAAAGATGAAAAAGACTCTTTATCAGGGAGTGTAGCAATAAAGTGAGGAGTAATAGTTTTAAACTGAAAGAGGGTAGATATAAATTAGATAGTAGGAAGAAATTCTTTACTCTGAAGGTGGTGAGACACTGGAACAGATTACTGGATGGGGCTTTGAGCAACCTGGTTTAGCGGGAGGTGTCCCTGCCCATGGCAGGGGAGGTCGGAACTAGATGATACTTAAGGTCCCTTCTAACTCTCATCATTCTATGACTCTGTGATATTACCTAAGTAGAAGCCATTTGCCTGTGTCGGAAATTTTTCCTTGAACTAGTGCAACTGACAGTTTTACTTATTTTTCATTCCTCCTTTAGTTACGCTGTCAAGAAAAGAGAAATTCTTCAAATTCTGCAAATGATTTTGCCATGTGGGCATGGAATTCTAGGTACAAAGCACATAGATCCTGCCTTGGTCTGGACATATGTGAAAGTTGGTCTTGACTGAAACTGTTTTGCCTTTCCGTTTAGATACACTAGAAGGAAAGGAATACAGTGTTGAGGATAACGTTACCCAGGGAACCAGATTATTGAGGTAGGTGGGACTAAAACGGGGAAAAGGGCCACAAGTTTTACGGCAAAAGATAAAGGATAAACAGTGGCAGAAATGGGTATTCCAGGATAAAGAGCAGAGTGGTGCCTAATGCAGAAATGAAGTAATTGGGCTTTGTGTCTGACAACGAATTTCAGGCAGCACTAACTGAAATGACGCTACTGACTCCAGGGTAAGCTAAATCAGAATGATATTCTTGGTGATGGAACCTGAGTATCCAACTGTCACAGCCATGGGAAGGTGTTACCTCCTCCTACCTTCTCAAGAGCTGCAGTGATGGAGAGACAGAGTATGGGGAATTGGGTCTCATCTGTCATTAATTTTAAAGTCATACATTCATTTTTCTTTCTTTGCTGAATTACGCCATTGTCGCTACACATTTTGTGACTTGCCTGATAGTATCTCATGTCCCAGATGGGACTATCAAATATCTGCTCCTGGAAAGGATGCTGTTTACACATTTGTTCTATTTGGACACCTCTGTTTCAGCAGCCTGTTAAACAAAGTAATGTATTGATCTTAAAATCACTTATTATTAGGAGTCTCAGAACTGTCTGTATTGTATTGATATTTCAATCTTTATTTTCCTCATCTACCTTCAGATTCCACAGAACTGCAGGTTTGGAATCCTAAACTACTTTTTTTTTTGTGTGTAGTTTTTCTGCAGCTACAGAATGAACATTTTAGCTTTTGTACTTCTAGCTTCCTCTTGTACTGGATATCAGTCTACAGAGGGAAAAATAAAACAAACTCTGGGGATTAATTTATGCCAGTTATATTGAGTGTAGGTCTCTAGACCTACGGTTTTGAAATGCTGAATATTGAAGGGTTGTTATTGTTCTGACTGAGCTCAGAACATCCCCAAAGGGAGAAGGACAGAAAAACAAATGAAAAAAAAGCCACTGACAAGTATTTGACTTTCTTGGGATGGAGCTACCTGAGTCTTGAAGGGTGTTGAGAACTTTTGTTGCCCATTGGTCTAGTAAGGTGCATGTCAGTGATGTCAACATAATATGCTGAGGAAATGTCACACTTGTCTGCAATTGGCTCCCTCTGGCTAGTCAAGCACAGCTGGAAACCTGGAAAGCAGATGTTGCTCTCAATCAAGCAAGGGTCAAAGCAGTCTTGGGACTTAGAGTATCTATATTTCTCCATCTAGAGAATGATCCTTGGGTAATTTCAGTGGAACAGTAATAATTGTAGCAGCTTTTCTCTCATTTTTTTGTGTTGTTTTGTTTGGTTTTTTGTTAAATGTGCAGTGTTATGCCTATAGAACAGAGCAACAAAAACCAGTGGGTATGTATCTTGGCAACATGGGACAATTATTGAGAAAAGGGTCCAAACAAAAGAACATAATTGAAGTTCAGTGAGTCACACCTGGTAACTCTGTAATACTTAAGAGTATATACTAAACAGAGTTCCCCTCTGACTAAATCACAAATGTTTGAAGCCACCTGGCTGAAACCTGCTACGTAAGCCTGAGAACAGCAGTCAGTTTGTGGCTTCTTATCCTAGAAGATTTCTCTGTTCTTTCTGTCTTGTTCTCTGTATACCATCCTCAAAAGATTGAATAGAATTACTTTGTGAGTGGCATGTAAAGAGAAGAACTTGGAAACAATGCACTGTACAGATTACAGTGTGGACTGCACAGAAGCTTTGAAAGAGAACCAAGTCTTTGCTTCCTAGCTACAAATGTGTAGCTGTAAATCTGGACTTGGTTCGCAGAAATCAGAGTTAAACTTCTTTCCCTGCTATGAAAGGGCAACAGCATATGGAGGCTGAAATCCATCAGTGGAGTATTGCCAAAAAAGGCCTTACTCAGGAAAAGTAAGCAGAAGCCTTCTGACAGTCTAGTAGCAAAGCTCCTGGTGGGCAAAAATGGGCTATTACCTCTACAGCTGAGAATAACAGAGAATGAGAAAACAGCTAAAATGTTTGCACCTGAAGTTGTTGCCTTTCAAAAGGGAGGCATCCACTCACGGGTAGAAAAGTAGCAAACTAGAATTTTCCCCTAAGAGACTTTTTGTTAGAAATGGAAAACTGGTCTATTTTAGTCATAAATGAAACAGCCGTTCTTCTTTTTGTGTTCCCTTTTGTTCTTTTGTGTTTTATTTACTGTGCAGTCAAGAAATAAATGGTGGCTTCAGTTCACTTACTGTTTCCAGCTCCCTGAGGATTGCTTTGCTTTTTTTACAGCAGGTTTGTGCAGACTTATCTGAATTAGTCTTGAATTAGTTCAGTACACTGCTACCAATGCAGCCATAGCAGTGAAAAATTATACTCTGTGAACTCTGCCTCTGTTACCTACGGTTGTAGTTGAAACATATCTTTTATAAACTTTTCTAATTTTTTTTTTCCTCTAGTGAGGAAACTTGTTGTGGTGTTGCAATAGCATCCTAGAAGATGAAATTTTCGCTAAAGGTATTTTCTGTCTTTCTCTAGTTTCATAGTTCTTTGCCTGAGATTGAGTATATTTATCAAAATCTTAGATGACTTCTGCCCTGAAACAGTATAATCTGGCCTAAAGTAACTATTTAGCCAGAGAGAAACATTTTAAGGTAGCTTGTAAAAATTGGATTTTTTTTTTTGTAAATATAAAATACAGCACAGCCTCAATTATCTGAATGATAAAGAAACAGTGACAGTGACCTGCTCAAATAATTGAGGGAATTTTCAGTGTAATTAGTAAATGCCAAGGGACATAACCCTATTTCAGATGACTGACATTATACTCCTACATGAGAAAAGAATCTTGTTTCTTCATTGTAATGTACTGACACATGAAATTGTGACAGATAAAGAGGGTTTTCTGGGCAGAAGTTCCTGCCTTCAAAACAGTTTGTTTTATGAGACAAGTAACTGGAAACACATTGAGGAAGCAAGAGACTGAGTACTTTTCATCAAACATACAAAATAAAAACATAAAGAATTGGATCTTTTAGATATTTCGATGCCTTTATAATTTCTTTACAGATTTGCATAACAAATGGTTTGGGAAAAGGTGCCATATTGGCAGAATTGGAGAATAAAACATCTAAGTCCAAAGTCATATTATTCCCACTTTGTGATATAACGTGCTCTGATGGAGCTAGGCCATTTATGTGGTATCTGTTCAGTTTCCACACAGTCCTGTTACCAGAAGGATGCTCATTCATTCATTAAGTCTCACGTGTTTTTTGAAAGGGATGCTCGTCTTCTAGAAGCTGGCCAGAGTACCTGCTCATTTCACAATACCTAACAGTGTAAGAGGAAGTGATTTGCACTTACTATTTACCTGCTTGGGATTCTAGCCAATAGCCAAGTAACAAAAAGCTACGTATCCCCCACCGATTTTTGAAGCTGCTCCTCTCTAGAGGTGAAATATTTTTAAACACTCATTCAAGAAATAATTTAATTGATCCTTTGGCTTCTATTGTTCCCTCTCCTCAGGAGCCAGTGACTGAAATTGACTCTATTCCCATTTCTGCCACCTTGCATAGGAAGGCACCAGGCAAGCATAATGGACGGAAACAGAAATGCATGGGACACAAGATGTGCTTTTGAAAGTACATTCACTAAGTCACACTGGTTTTTTTCCTGTTAGGACAGATTAACTATACTGTATAGTCCCCTTTCAGAAGTTTAGGTAGTTCTGCATAAAATAATTTTGGGAAGAAAAGAGCAGAGGGGTTTGCCTGACTTCTTTCTTTTACAGTAATGTGTATCAATTGGCCTTGTCTGTCAACATGTTACGCTTCTTACAGCATGAAAGCTATAGCACTAATAGAGTAGAAAATGAGACTTAATATACATACTCTTTTTTTTTTTTAACCTTCAGAATCATAACACAAATTCATTGCAAAAGAAACACCTTTACTGTTGTTTTTGGTGCTGAAGGAGAAACAGTCTCATTTGAATTCAAAGGCTGTACGGCCTTAAAAAATCTTATTATTAATAAGAGATATCTTTAAAAGTCTTATTATTCTAAGACTCCAAGGAAGAGTTCATTCTCGGGTTGCGTCTCCCCCGGTATCACAGTCTTCAGAGACAGATGGTTTTTCTTCTGCAAGGCCTTTCTATAAGAGTGGTGCTGTGGATATGTTGGCTTATAGCCCTGGAGAGGCTCTCTTAACTGGAAGGCTCTGAAACAGTCTTCAGCTTTGCTCAAAGTGGGTTTTTTTGCATGCTTCCACAAGGCCAAAGGTGAACAGTATATCTGAGTAGTTATAAATTCTCTTTCAAATAAAATACACTTCCAGAAAATGTCTTGAATCTCAAGAATGAATCTGTCCTGAATAATGACTCTATCAAGAAGCAGGTTTAAGAGGACTGAAACCAATGGAAACTCTCTACCCTTTTTGCCCTTTTAGTTATTCTTTGATTTCTGTTAAAGGTCAGGTTCTGAATCATTTCCCGTAGTTGTGATTCGTAACGCTGCTCTTCTCTGTGGATCATCCCCTACCCGGGACAGGGTCATCTCCATGCTTGTAACCATTGTATCAGTGATGAACTGAACAGGAGCAGGCAGTAGTATTGCACAGGAAGCTTGACTAAAATTGAGTTTGGTATTTCTTTAATCTGAGGCACTGATTTCTAATTGCAGCTTGCAAAGGAACAGACATTTTGTCCATTCTGCCAGCTCAGTGAACTCCTCTGATTTCCAACAGCTTTACTGAGTTAGTCCAATTGTGGCTTGTATCATCAGCCAAAAAAAATTTCAAAGGCTGACCACATCAGCTTGTATGATCATCAGCGTGGCAAAATGTAAAGTGGTGGGACTAGTCAAGAACTGAGGGAGAAATAATTTAATCTGTAGACTCTGGTTGAGAGACATGTGAATTGGGATTTTGAAGGAACAGGAAAGAGCCTTGGCAAACCCATTTCTAGCTACTGCGTAATAAAACTTTCTCATAATGATGGTTGCAAGCCTAAAGTGCTGGCTGCAGTTTGTGTACAGTCCTCAGTTGTGGATATGTGTCTTCCACATTTACCTATCTGCTATAGCTGACTTAGCTCAAAGAGTGGAGAACAGAATTAATCATCTGTTCAAATCAAGATGCCAAGTCACTTTGGTGGTTGAGTACTATCTAACACTTAGGTGCACAGAGATATTCACAGTCTTTCAATGATAAGGACCAGGGGGCATCAGAGTCCTTTATGTCTCTTTGATTAGTTTGCTTATGTAATGCTGCTGTATTAATTTAATGTCGTGACAGTTTTTGTTGGAACACTCCCTGTTTAGTTCATATCACAACACTGTTTGACATGTGTGGGCCTGCTTGCCTTTTTCTTAAGGCAAACAAAGAAGGCGCTTAAGAAAGTGTTTGCGTACTGCTTCCAGAGCAAAAAGCTCCATCCCCTCATCTGGAAAGGCAAGTTGGCAGTCTAAGTTGCCAAAACTAATTATCAATTCCAATTGCAAACATTGTGTGGGTTTTCTGTGTAGCTCTGCTACGTATATTGCTCTGTTTCTCTGAAAGGGCAATGTATTGCAAATAGCAAGCAACGTTTATAGTATGTTTAGTAACTATGGCAACCACTGACAGCTGAGTTTTAAAACATAGGATGGACTCCTTTGCAGATTAATTGCTATGCCCTTTTAACAGACACCATGAAGCTGATAATCTAGATATATCTATGCACAAAATGCCTTCATGAATACCCCTAAAAATGACTTAGAAAAAAACTTGCACTGCAGGGATTCCTTAGGCACTGTCCCTCACTGATGTCCATACTGAAGTTGCTCTGCTGGTAAATAAAACTCTAACAGCCAGCCACTCTGTCTGACCTGCCTCTGCCGCTCAAACTATTACTTTGTGGCACGTCTTTACCATTAACAAAGATGAATAACTACTGAATGTGCAGGGCTGGAATGATTGTGAGAGGGCGTTAACCCTTTTCAATATCCATGAGATTCCAATGTCTCAAGGCAATTTCTCTGAATGCTGTAGTTTAAAGGGTGGCAAAGCTGAACATTAGAATAATCGTTTTCAGTTGTCTCAGGTGGCCATAGTTGAAGACCTTCACAAGATATAGTTGACACAATTGGGATTAAAACTATTACAGTACTGAATTTGATGTGTATAGTTAATTAGTCTATGCAGTTGTTGTACAATCAGTAGTGATCTGTGAAGGTGTTGTACAGTCATAAGCACCTGTTTTTTAACAGGCAGACAGTAACTATGTCTGATCTATCTAATCAAGGCACTTCTGATACTGGTCTTGGAGTTTCTTGAATATTTTTTCATTGTGAACCATAAGCTCTTGGTATTCCTGTGTATTTTGAAAAAGTTTTTATTTACATAGTTGGTGATATTTGTTTGAAAGATACTGAAAATCATGCACTACTTTTGATAAATCATTAGAGCAGTGCATTTTATAGCTGTTTAAGGGTAATTTTTTTTCAAAATATTCCAGTCCATTAATAAGTTCTGACTACATTTTGTAACTACAGGATCCCACTGTTTTTCTTCTCCAGCATCCGTTGGAAGAGTAGAATCCCAGTCATTGTGATGGAAAAATGGACCAAAATGCACATTCTTGAAGGGAAATATAGTAATTTGGTCTATATGAATCTTGGTACCCAGAAAAGACTGTGGTTATTAGGGTGTTTAGTATTTACCTTCTTGTAATCAAGGCAACAAAATCCTAAATCATTTTTGCAAATATATTTGACGTTAACGTCTTGTGGTACAGAGTTTCATATTATAGTTTTCTAGTGCGATAGAGAGTTTCTAAAGGACTCATTCTATATATGACTACATATCTCAGTCAATTAAATAGACAAATAAAACATTCCTATCAGTTTATTGGAAGAATGAGCAAATTTTGAGTCACAATCCTATAATAAAATGCATCAGATAAATAATGTTAGTCCTGTATCTGTTCTGTGCTCTTAGCTAGGCAGTTTTCTATCACAGCCATCAGTTGACTGAGAAGTAGGTTTACGTGTCTCTTTTTTTTATTTTTTTCTTCATTGTTTACATATATCTACACTTAATCTTAAAATTTGAAGGGCCTCACACTTGCACATATTAAGATCACATATGCAGTTAAGTAATGATGGATAATGAACATAGAGTAGGTGATTTGGAAGATTAGCAGGTAAATGTTTTCCTCAAGTAAAATTTCTGATCAAAGCATTCAGAGACTGATGATGATGAGACAAAATTCTATGAGAAGAGCTCCTGACAAAGATATTGACAATGGGCTCTGCCTTCAAACCGCTGCAGAGAAGGAAATTTAGTTTCAGTATTTATTATTAACATGTCAAAGACTGCATATAAAAAAGGAAGAAAAAACCCACCCTCCCAACCCACTGCACCCTCATGGCTTTTATTCAGGCCTGACATATCCATGACCAAAACTGGTAGTCAAAGTGTCACTATCCAGAAGACAGCTCTCCCCTATATCTCATTTGATATGAAAATTATCAGGTGCTCATGTTCATATGTTGGTTGTATGCCCAAAACTGCCTTGGGCCAAATATCTGGCTTCCTGCTTAAACCCCACTTTTTTTATGGTGAAATTTATCTGTTTGATTTAACAGGAGGTTCTGAGCCTAGTAGAGCCACTGCTAGAAACATTTGTCTCTCTCAAAGCAGTTATAACCGCTTTCTTTAAGTTCAAGTGAAAGCAGTAGGCTTCTTTTAGGCACCATCTGGTAGCTAAAATTGGTTGCCCAAGAAGCTGAACAGTACAGTTCACTGTTGCCCTCAGGCTGGAGACATTTAAATTCACACTGCTAGCTCTCAGGGGAAAGCCCTTACTTAGAGTTAAGAGCAATTTGGGTCCAAGTAGGGCATTCTTTTAAGACACTTCTGGCATCCAAAACAATTCTGCTTCTATCTTGTTGAATCTAGGTCACTATGCAACAAGCCATGCAATATTTAAAAGGGGAACAACCAGCGGGGACACTCTGGAGTTTAAAGTACTCAAGTGAAAGCAGCAAGTGCTTGCTGACAAGCCCTGCCAGCAAGACTGGTTTCTGTGTTTCACATCAGACAGGTCTTGGAGAAAAATGGGAAATAATCCTGAAATCATGGTCTAGAATCCAGCGGTACTTGTACACTCAGCATTTCATACTGAATAGTTCTAACTAGCACCATGTGCTGGGAGGTTTAGATGCTTTACCAAATATGTAGAAAGCCTAGAAGCCTCTTATGCTTTTTGATTCTGCTTTAGGGCCAACTTCCTTAAGTCCTTTGTGTTGCCTAAATTGTAGGCAGTGAAGTCCTTTATTGGACCTGGCTCTGAGCCTCTCTGCGAGATGGTCATGGTTTTATTCCCAGCAGAAACCAGGTGTGCTCACATCTGTATATTAAATTTAGAGTAAAAGAGGTCAAGGGACAAGTTATGGGAGAATATATTCCCCATATATCCTTTTTCCTTTACAGAAACCTCCCCCCCAACTAATTCAGTTCTCCTTAAAAATAGTGGATGAGGGAAAGTATCAGCACAATACTAGTTATACAGTTATTTACCACTGACATCTTTAAAAATGTATAGATATCAGAATAAGCATTAAAACGGAGATTACTAAAATTATTTAAAATGAGACTCTATCCAGAGCAAGAAATACATCCTGCAGATCTGACAGATGCTGGACTACAGACTGTAGACACAATTTGGTACATGATTGATTCCAGTGTATCTTGGGATACTTGAGGGGTTATGAAGAACAAAGAAATGTAATACTGATTCTTTGAGAGCTGATAGAAGATGCAGAATATTGATTAGGAAAAAGTGCTTATTGTTTCTGAAGCTGCTCTTTTCTGTTGATGAAACCTAGTTTTACATTAAGCCATCTATTTTGATGAACTGATTAAAAGCCATTAATACGCGAGAGTGAGACTTGACTGGTGTAAATCACTGCAGCTTCCTTTTTCCTCCAGTTGAGGGTCTGGTCAATGTGTTCTATTTGTTACTGTTCAGCCACAAAATTTTGACTAGCTCACTGTTTGTTTCCATCACAACAGGGCAACAGCCACATCAGGTCAGAGTAAACATCCCAGCCCTCTGGCTTGTCATCCGCAGTGTTTGATGGAGAGTGCCTGGGGAAGGACATAGCAGCAGTATTCTACAAGCCACCAATAGTTTGCAGTTCAAGGATTTTCTGATCGTGGACTTGGCTGAGGTGGTGGCTGTTGAATTGGGTGGTTTGGGTGGTTGTGTTTGTTGTTTTTTTTTCTCTCCGCTCTCACAGGGTAAGCCTTTCTGAAAGCATTACGTGATCACCAGGCGCTAGCATACTCAGAAAGTTAAACTTCCTGCTTAGGCCAACGCTAGCATTAGGCCTCAGTAAAGGCCTAGTTGAGAGGGCCTACCTATGGTGCTGAGTAAGGGCCTGCGCAGAGCTAGCTTATACATAGGACAGCTTAACATAAAAGCTGAAGTAGAATTCAGACTGATTAAGCTATACTTGTTTGAGACCTGCTTGATAGGATGAGTGATACCCTTGATTCAGAGAAAAATTGAAACATGGAAGTAAATCAAGTGCCATTATCTCAGTGGTAGTCCGTGTGTCTTCTGCTTGTTTCTTAAAAGTTCCTTTGGAGAAGCATTGCTGAAATGCCAGAGGTTAAAGTACAGTTTTCCTAGGCAGATTAAAGAGGCAATAGGAGATTGGTGAGAGTTTAGCAACATGAGCCCTTGTTCTCACTTCAGGGTTACAAACCTTGTGATACTGAAACCTTTTGAGTGGCCCAGAGATCCAGTAAAGTTTGCCTTTTAAGGAGCTGAAATATATGCAGTTTGCATGACTTGGAGCTTTCCTTACCTCTCCTTTTCTCAAATGCAATGGCTATAGTTCAGGAGCTGTGGACAGGAAGGAGAGATTCATTCTGCTTTTTAGTTTTGTTTGAGAATGTATAAACTGGGATTCTGTAATCAGTGCAAAACTTCCACTGAGTGCTATGAAGCTGGAATCATAATTCATACCTTTAGCAAAATAAACTATTGTTGCTAAAAGTCTGAGTGACTCATGCTTTATGCTTCTTACTCTTTAGGCCCTGTGAACATGCCCATTTGATTGTGCTTTTGCTACCAGGAATTTGAATGCTTCCTAATAAAGGAAGTCACATAATGTTATTATGCTTATAAAACATTCCCATAATGGTGTTAATCCTTTTGCCTCTCCTGCCTTTTCAACGTGTAGTCAGGATTGGCATCTGCCGTGAATATTTTAGTTAACCTAATTCATATGAGTGGTTTTGATGTAGTCAGAAAACATACTGTGATCTGCTAGACTAGGGATTTAAAGATCAGGACTTGACCCTTCTGAGCTCCAAACCCACAGACTAACCTGTAAAGAGCAGCTCTTCCCTTTATGCTTACTGAAGATTAAGTAAATGGTTCCTTAGCCTAAAACCTTTTCTGAAGGAAAAGAAGTTTTTGTTTAGGCACTGTAGTTACTTACCTACAGACTTATAGTTGCTGGGACAGAGAGCTTGAGAATGTTAAATCCCAGCAGGAGGAAATTTCACTCCCATCACAGAGGTGGAATATGCCTGAAGACTGCTTCCCCTGTCTTTTGTCCATCTCCAGTGTGTTCTAGCAGCCTGGGAAGACAAAACATACAAGCATTTCTGTGTTGATGAGTGTGGGTGACCATGGTATGTCAGATGACAGAACAGTAAGTGAGAAAATGTGAAAATTCTGAGGGAAAGATAATTCAGAATTCTTTGCATTATCTGAAGAAGCTCCTACTTCATAATTTGATGCTGAATTTTGATTTAACTGTCAGAGATGGAATGATACCACTTAAATAAGGTAATGTGTGAAAGGAGACTTATAATGGTAAGATGTTTGCTTTGTTATTTTTTGAGAAAGGTGAACAGGATTGGTTAGCACTTATGCTTAATCACTGTGGCTGCCTGTTGCAGTATTGCAAGCATATGTGGAACTCTGAAGTTTTGAAGTAGAGGTACTCCTCATTACCAGAGGGTATAGAGAATTTTGTCAGCTTAAGCATCATGACAGATCTCTGAAAGCATGACATTTCAATTAAACACAAACTCAGTCAAGATAATTAATTTTTTTCTTCTAAGTAATTTATTATAAAGATGAATATAGCCTAATCACAATGCTATAACTTTTAGGCACCCCTGACTCCCACCTGTCCCTCTGACTTCCTTCATATCTACTTTTGAGTCTCTCCTCACATGTACTCTAATAGCCAATCTTGATATAAGCTGCTCTCTTGCAGCTACTACAACACCTAGGGAATCACTGACAAATATAGACTTGCTCATATAGAACTGCTTAATCACATAAGGAGGAATTTCAGTGTTGGGTTTTAAGCACCCCGGGAAATAGACTGTGATCTGATTTTTCATGTATCTGTGTAATTCCATTAAATTGAACACATTTTTTACTTTCTTGTATTAGTGTGGGATCAGAAACTACTCTGTCATTCTGTTCAGAAAATGCCCTGAAGTTTCTAGCTATATCATCTATTGTTTTTATTAGATAAATTACATCTAGGTTCACCTTTAGTAGCAAGATTTTTTTAAATGACCCAGTCCCCCTCTTTTTTTTTTTTTTTGACTAAATCCTTGTTGCTGCTGTGTAAGTAAAGCTCACTATGGAGCAGATTTGTCCAAACATACCCTACAAATTTCAGATTGGGTTCCCTGTTTCATCCTACTTCCCCCAACAGCGCAGAGAGTAAAATTGCAAGCTGAAACTCTGCCTGAAGATAGTGGGAATCACACTGAAAGAATGTGCTGAACGCATATATATAGATTCAGCAGGGGAAAAAAAATTAATAAAACCAAAAAACCTAACCAAAACCCCCTTCCAGTTACTGTGCTGACTTTTTAGACACAAGGATCCCTGGAGGGATAGTGGGAAGCAGAAGGGTTAAGCAGGGAAATGAAATAGATGCTGCAGTCTCTATTTTCTGCATGACTCTAGAGGCACTGCAGCCAGCTGTTGCAGTTTTGGGCAGACTTGTAATTTACCTCTTGGGTTTAGGCAAGGAATTAAGGAGCAGTAACCAGTCTCCTATGGGGTATCCAGTCTCAATAACTAGCAGAAGTATAATATGAAGGCCAGATCCTCAAAGATATGTAACTGCTATGTGAAATGGATGCTCAAATAGCTTTACGTTGAGGGCCATACTGTGTGATTTTAAGCCTTTCTTTTAAAAAAAAAAAAATTAAAAAATGGCAGCCCATACAATATTGAAGAGAGGTTCGCTATTCTAACGTAGGTGGAGGGTGATCATAGAGCCTGATGCAAACAAAGATGGAGCATGGTGAAAGCCTGGCACAAGTTGCCCAGAATGCTATTGGATACCCCACACTGGAAACACTCAAGGTCAGGTTAGAACAGTACTCTAAGCAACTTGATCTATGCTTCTTACAGGGGGTTGGACTAGATGACCTTTACAGGTCCCCTCCAAAACTAACTGTTCTATGTTTCTAAGTTGAGAAGCTCTGGAAGATAGAGAGCCATTTTTCATTATAACCAGAAATGATAAATTATGGTAACACATGTGAACTTAATTGCTTTGGGTTTAACTTTTAATAATAAGACTATTATACAGTACAGGTGATATGACAGATTATACATCCTGCTATAAGCATGAGGTCAATAACTAACAGTGTTCTTCTGAATTAATTATTTCTTGCAAAGTGCACTTTGTTATTTTAGGCTTTGGGTTGGTTTTTAAATATGTAACTTACATGGACATATAAATGCTTCCTTAATCTCTAAGTGGAAGAATTTGAGGCATGTAATCTACCTGTGACAGGATCAGTTTTGACTCTGTCATTTTGTTGCTGATAAGGTGACTTTTTTCGGTTGACTCTGACAGCTCCTTGTATATAAACACCCACTCCTCACTTTTACCAGGACAAGATTCTTTTATAGCTTTGATTTTATTTTTTTTTCTGCTTGTGAGGTGTATTTTCCCATAGTATGTCAGGAGCAGGCATGCTGAAAATTGGCTTTCCCAATTGGACACTACCATATAAATAGTTTACATCATCCATGGCAATTATTACTTCAAAATCTTTGCAAAATATCACTTCCCAGGAATTTGAAAAGTGAAAGTTTGCCATTCTCCTAATGTGCTCGGTATTTAACTGTGACAAATCTAGATGCTTTCAAGAACTTTGTCTGTATTTCAACAGTAGCTTAAAGAAAAAGTTGGGGGGGGGTGTTCTGTGTATGTTTTGGGGGGTTTGGATAGTTTCTGGTTGGGGTGTTTTTAATGTGTTTGTGTTTTGGGGGTTTTGGTTTTGTTTAAGGAGGTTTTTTTTTTTTTTTTTTTTTTTTTTCAGAAAAGGCAGGAATATCCACAATTTTGCAGCTCTTCATGTTTGATCAAATCTCAGAAATACTGCACTTTTACTGTCATCCTTCAAATTAGTTTCACTCCATGTGATTTAATAGAGAGCATATATCAAGGAGAATATCATAACTGGAAACTAAGTATCAAAATGAATACCATTTTTGTCTGAATAATTTAACCCTGCAAATACTCATACCTTACCATCTTTGTATGAACAGTCTTCCAAGCTTGTTGTGTGGCCACAAGGGGTGGGAAGAAAAGAGGCAGGAACAGTAGATTGCAATTGACGTCTGTGTTTCCTCAATATTTTCCTATTTTTTCCTTAAAAAGTAGGTCTCGTGTAATAATGAACAGGGCTGTGCCATTTTCAAGGTTTGCCTTAGAGTGAGAAATCCTTCATGTACACATGCCCTTGGTTGAGGGAAAGAACTACTGAACATCTTAAAGCAACAGAGTTCTAACGTGAGATTTGGGGTAAATGGGTCAGTTTAATCATGTATAAATTCGGTGTTGTGAGAACATGAGTATTTTTTATGACCTATGATTGATAACATTTTAAATTCAATTTTTTATAGTATACCTTATTGTTTGTATTGATTATTATTCTTCTCTTTCCTACTTGCTAGTTTTTCATTAATGTGACCAGCGTGGTGTTCTGTACATCAGTGCTTAGTGCAATTATTCAGTTTATTAATCTCCTCCCATATTCAGAAAAAAGCCTTTAACTTCTTTAGACCAGTTGAAAAAGTAACTTAACATACACAGATTTTGTTTTAGCTTCAAATACATCAGTTACTTAAAGCTCACTTTCCGGTCTTCTGCAATGACTATTTAACCTGCTGTAAAATCAAAGCTAATCTTTACTCTGGTTTCCCCTCTTATCACATAACAGACAAATGTTTCCTGCAGCTCCTGTGTTATACCAGAGCATCTGCCATTTGTACAAACAAACTGTTAGATAGCCTTAGCAAGCAGTCAATTTATGCAGTTGACAGGTTTATTACTTTATCAGTTATTTGCTCAAGGACATTTTTATTATATGCAAATCATTGACATAAATTGGGGCAGAATGGATGTATTAAGGGATCTAGATTCATCTTTCACCATTGGATATGTGCATTTTTATAATATAATGTATTTACTTCTAGATGTTGAGATAATACTGGTTTTTAACATGTTTAACCTTCTTCCTGGTCTGAGTTCAGAGTGCATGAGAGTTTTTACTTGAGATAAGGGAGTTAAAAACTCGTGATTTTACTGGACTTGACGTTTTAAAGCTCAAGATGGAAAATATTCAGATCCTTATGCCTGGAAGCAAAAACCTTCTGGAACCTGGTCTGTAGAACTGATCCAGAACCTGGTTTGCTTAATTCACTGGGCAGCTATTTTGTAGATAGTAATAAAGAAATCATAACCAAAAGTTCTGATGTCTTGCAAAAAAAAAAAAAATCAACCAAAAAACCCCCATATCATAGGGAGGGTTTGCCATGGATTCTGTTTTTGTTTTGTTGTTGTGCTTTTTAAAAAAAAATCTTATACGTTACCTTCATTGTTGCCTTTTTATGGATGCACTTTATGTACACGTTCATGCTGTTGAAACAAATTTTCACAGAAGCCCATAGAAGAAGTCCTCATGTTGGCTTTCTCAGTGCTGTTACCAGGAACTATACACTTTTGTGCAGCAGAGTGAAAAGGTTTGCTTACTGTCCATCCCCCTAGGACCGAGACCAAAGAGTGTCTTCTTTTGAGGGTAGCCTTAAAAACTTGTCTGATTTGGGTGTACTCCAACTGCACAGGAAAGCTCTTAACATACCAGTAGTGAATATAGCGTATTTTCTGCTTTTCTTTCTTTTCTTGCTTTTTACATGAAAAAAAAAAAATAAATAAATTGCTTTATATGTATTGGGAATAATGGCAGGTCTAAAAGGTGTCTTTTTCTTGGATCTAGTTAAGACTACATGAAGTTTATGGCTTGAGAAACCTGTGCTCAAATCTTGGTTCTGTAGCAGAACAAAGCATGTAATTTGCTACATCTGTGCTTCAGTCCCCATGAATAAATTGGGAGTAAAAGTAAGGTTTTGGAGGGATGAACGTACTGAAAGCTGTCAGATAATCAGGTTTCGTGTTGATTGGGGCATAAAATTGCTAGATGTAAGTTTGTGAAACCTAGAAAACATAATAAGGAATCCAGTTTAGCTGAACTTGGAGATATAGAGCCATAATAAATTATAGAGTCTTAAATGACTCTTGTATCCTTTCGATCTGAGAAACTGCCTCTCTTTTTCTGCTCACACATAGTTGGTAGAGCATTCAGTCATGTTAGAGGGTGCTGAGAAGACATTCCCTTCTTCTTACGTGAAATAACCAAGGTTTGCTGACTTTCCTGTATATTAGAAGACGCTCAATAGTTTTCTCAACCTGCTGCTAAGGCAGCACGTTATAAAAAATATTGATTCGTTGGAGCAAGGCAAGTACTTAGAATGCATAATTTGATGTGTAGCAAAGGGGAAAAATTCAAGAATTCTCTGAAGTTTTCTGTTTAGAGAAAGTTTGGGAGGGAAAGGGAAAATAACTTTTAAAAATATTAATGGCAAACTAGCTTTACTGTGTGCATTTTCCTTTTTTAAGTTGTACCAAAATGTATCAATAGTACAATTTTTAATTATAATAAATACTACTTAATACTTATTTCTAAATTAGAACACCTTATTTCAAGTTTTGTCTCAAAGTTTTGTGTAAAAGAATACTAGTGTATTTTAAGTTGACTCCAGCCCAAACATCTTGGTGATACACCTTTTGCTCGAGCCATTTAAATTCATTTTGGAGTTGTCACAGTGATGTTTTAAGGAGTCTTTGAAGATTTTAATAAATGTATTTTTTTTTCCTGAGGGATTATTTTGAACATCACAGATCCAGAATGTAAAATGTTTTTATTGTTTTCTCGGTGATCACTCATGATTCCTTACGGATTCAAACCAGTCTACTCAAACCACACATAGGGAGAGAAAATATTAGGGACCTCTCTTACCTTGACATTACATTACCTTACCTTTCTTACCTCGCTACTATGCTTATAATACTACAGTTTTTTAAATTGTTTTAAAAGAAACTTGGAAGATTCATCTACGTCATAGAAGATCTCCATAGGATTCACTGGATTTGAACTCCAGTGCTCTTGAGGCTTGTGTGTCCACCTTTGAAAACAACACCTGTTTCATGCATTTGATATTCTGCTTTTTCACTAAGCTATAAATAAAATATATAAAATAGAAGATAAGTATATACTACACTGAACGTGTCCAGAACTCTTTTAAAAATGAAAGTTTGAAAGATCTGGTTAATTCTTGCTGTAGTGCTACCCACTAGAGGCCTGCCTTTCTGTCTAAAAGAGTTGTTAACATAATTCCTGAATTAGTGGGTTACACTGGCACTCTGCTAAACAATTATTGGTACTGTCATCGGTTCATGCTCCATTTAGTAGAAATAAAAATGTTTAATGGAAATTGATTAAATATATGATACCTTTCAATGATAACTTGTAGATTTGGTATGCTATTCAAGAATAGAACTGGATGGATTAGGGAAACACATGACATTATGTGGAGCACATCATGAGCCATAGCATTGAAAATCTCATATTCCTCTTAGAATCTGAAAAATAAACTCTGTAAGGGACATACTAGTGACATAAATGTTCTGTTTCAAGAGTAACCTTAAAAAGAGGAGGATCATATTTGCCATCTGCCATTAGGGACCTGGATTAATTCCTGGTTAAGAAAAAAGCTTTCCTCTACTGTGCTTATTTTGAGATTGGGATTACAATAACTCCTGTAGAGGTTTTTTTTCACGTTTGTGCTAAGAGCACTGTTGGCTGCATCATGAGGGAACACAGCTAGGGCACTTTCATGCACTAAGAAAGTCTTCAGGATTCTTTCTTCTTGAGTTTCCACCTTGTACCTGGACACTTAAATGACCTTTATACGCATCCAGCATAGTCCTCCTGTAAACCTAGAAGATAATTTTTAGCATATGATTTGTGCATTGATGTTGGTGAAGGATTGTGTAAAAGTATAGAAAGATTTGGGGATCTGAATTCTACCAGTAAACTTCATTCTATTCCAATCACATATAAATTTTTACCTTTGGAAAAGCATGCTTTTAGAGTGTCAGTGAGATCCTTCTAAAGTGTAAATATGTATCTGTTTTTCTAAAATAGATTTTGTCTAGCCAAAGGTGATACATTGAAAGAAGTGCTGTATGACCTGTATTCTGTGCTAGTGTAAATCAAAAAAGTCAATAGGCTCACGCCTCTTCTTTTAATATTAGGGCTATCTTTTTCAATCAATATGTAATAAAACTCAGCGGAGTATTCATTGAATCACTTTTTCAGTACCAAATCTAGTTGTGCACGTGCTTTTGCTAGTAAACACAAAATAAGGATTATGCTTTATAAAGCTTTACAACATTTTTATATTTGAAACTAGTTTTATATATTACCTATGGATATAAAATATATAATGTGTATAAGTACATAACATGTGCACTGTTATATTTTAAAAGTTCATATGTAAATGTGTATGGCTATTTATATTTTCCTAACACATAGTGTATGCAAAATCCTCTGGTTTTGAAGAATAGTCATCTTGACTTCTTTTTCCCAAAACTTAATGATTCCCATCTCAATGCAATTATTCAGTGATATAAAAACTTCAAGTAGTACCTGATTTCCTCCTTCTCGTATTAATTCTGTGTGTCAATTAACAGATTTAAATTCTTTAAAATAAACCTTACAATTCTGTGAGCGATAGCTTCCTGCTGGCAGTTTATGACAGAATAGCACTACATTTTCAGAAAATTCTTTCTGATGATATACTATGACTCCTAGTGGCAACAGGAAGCCATCAATCAGATGAAACTTGTCTACATTTCACTAAAAATAAATAATTAATAAAATTCCCATTTTTAATACTGATAAGAACTAAGGCCACACAGGGAAAGACAGGTGGCAAGTTGATGGAACCACCCAGTCTAAAATCTCTTAAAAATGTTGTTTTTCAAACTATGAAAGAGAAGATTGCAAGCCATTTTAATTCCCAGTCAAGAATTCTTGACGCCCTGGCATTTCCTGTACAAAAAAAAATAATAAACGAAACAAAAATCAAACCCAGCCATGCAATAATCTCTTTTCTTTCTTCTTTCCTTATCTTCCTTCTTGGTCTTCTGTAAGACAGTTAGTAGTTAATGCCTCTGAAGTATAGTAATGTAATAGTCTCCTTAATGTGGAGATGGTATAAATTGTTAATTCTCGATAATTTTTAATATATATGTGTCTGTGTAAGTGTATATGAAGATAATTTATGAGTAACAGTTTTTATTTTTGATCCAGTTTTCCAGTAACCTTCAAGTCACATACAGTCCTTTTTAATATTTTTTTATTCACTATATTTCATATAAAGGGCATTGAAGTACTAAAACCAACCTATGTTGAAATTGGAGGGAGAGATAGGAAGATAGGCTTTCTTCCTTCCTTAAACATTTCTAGATAGGGAGTTATTACAAACAAAACAGAATGACACAAGAGTGATGTTAGGTGTAGGGGGAGAGTGAAAGTGAGGAAATGTAAATCTGGCAACAGTGAAAACCAGAATAAATAATCACTTAAGCCATTCAAGTTAAGCAGTGGTCAGAGGATTCAAGGGGATTCAGGTTCTAAACTGCTTGTCTTATTCTCACTATTGAGTACTTTTATTTTGTGCCACTGACACACTCTAGGTGTAGAAAGCAGGAAATAAAGGAAATTTTTGAAAGAGGCATATAGCTAATAAAATAAGAGATGCTATCTAGTAAAGTAAACAGAACAGAACAAACTACATTGACAGTTATTTCATCAGAGACGCTTTCCTTCTAGGACTCTTCTGAAGTGATCTCCTTCCAAACTTCAAGCTTTTCTTTAGAAGCCCATTCAAAAGATTAATAAATTAGGAGATTTTTTTCATAACTGTTTGGTCAATTTGAATAGACTGCTTTGTAGTTGGAGTCAATAGCCTGATTACAATGCAGGACAGAACTATCCATATATTCTAGCTCTGCATCTACACCCGTAATTCACATACTTTTCTTGTATGCTTTCTTAAACCATCTTTTAAAGCAGAATCTTAATAGAAAGTGGAACTGGCTGAGAAAAACAAATCTCTGACTCCTGAATTTATGAAGGCTATAAAGGAACTAGGGAAGAAAGTATGATCTAGACTCTCAATTAATAGCACTTTATCTTCAGTTTCACTACTGAACTACTGGCAATATACTAAGAATTAGCTAAAAGATATTAGCTCCAAGATATTACGCTAAAGAATATATGTATTTTGTAGGGTGTAGTAGAGATTCTGTATTTCTATTTAAGGCCTTAGGAGTCAAACTGAGAATCATAAAAATTAAGCTTGAATGAGCAAGGCAAAAAAGCCCAGGTAATGAAGTTCTGGATTAATGCAATGATGAAACAAAATGTCACTTACCTGTAACATTCTGATAATTTGCAATTCTGTAATGATTTTAAGGGACTTAATTTATACAGATCTGATCAATACAGATCCCCTTCTATCATTGAGTTCCAACACCTCCCACTAAACCGGGTTACTCAAAGCCCCATCCAGCCTGGCTTTGAACACCTCCACGGATGGGGCATCCACAGCTTCTCTGGGCAACCTGGGGTAGGGTCTCACCACCCTCACAGCAAAGAAGTTCTTCCTCATATCTAATCTCAATCCTCCCTCTTTCAGTTTAAACCATTACCCCTCATCCTATCTCTCCACTCCCTGATAAAGTGTCCCTCCCCATCTCTCCTAAAGACCCCTTCAGGTACTGGAAGGCTGTTATAAGGTCTCCCCAGAGCTGAACTCCTCCAGGCTGAACAACCCCAACTCTCTCAGCCTGTCTTCATAGGAGAGGTGCTCCAGCCCTCTGACCATTTTTGTGGCCCTCCGCTGGATCCATTTCAACAGGTCCATGTCCTTTCTGTGTTGAGGACTCCAAAACTGGGTCCAGGTCTGGGCTCTGCGCTGCAGGGAAATACAAATTGACTGGACAAACCAAAAAGGAAATCAGCATAACCTTCTGAAGGAGAAGGAAGAATGGGAATGGAAATGGGAATGGTTAGTATCAAGAGGGTGGTGTGAAAATGTTTTCCAGTATATAAAGAGGAAGGGAACGTATTCTCCTGGTCTATGATGGGTGCAATAAGCAAACATGATCTTAAAATACAGTCACGAAGACTGAAATTAGACAAAGGAAAACACCCTTTGAGATAACCATCATGAAGTGTTTGATTAAACTATTTTACTCCTCAAAGCTCTGCTTATATCTATAGTCTGTATTTTTGTTACATGGGTGAAGTAGTTATAGTTTTGTGGATCTTTCAAATACAAACCAAGTTCCTGGGCCTTTTACTCCTACTGTATTTTCAAATTGCCTAAAGGGCTCATAATATATTTATTTATAATATGTCAAACTGGTTAGTTTTGTATCTTTTTGAATGAACAGAAACTGTTCCCAGCCCAAAATCTGGATGCAAATACCCTGGAATTTTCTGGAGAGGATTTCAGCTCTGTATTCAAGCTTGAATTATGCATCCTAAAATCCCTATCTGATTTGGAGCTATTTTGTGCAAGAAAACATTTGGAATTAATTATTTTTTTTGCAGTTTTTAATTAGGAAAAGAATCTGACTGATTACATTCTCCCCTTCGATTAACTGAAATAATTTCACTTCTGGGCTTATACCTTGCATGCCAAATTGCAACTAAACGTGCATAGTAAAGCCTGATGATAGTATCCCTAAAAATAGAGGTTCAAAATAGGAATGCTCTGAGAATTTAAACTGCACAAGAATGAACAATAATGCTCTAATGTTTCAGGACAATCTGAAATTCTTTTTTTTTTCCTCCTCTGTTTGTTCCCAGAAGAACACTTGGTTTTATATAAAGCATGAATACCAAGATTTGTGGTGGGAATACTTCACATCTACAAATGACTGTCCCACTGGGATTTGTAGCACTGTTTTAGATTTCTGCTTCCTGCTTCACATTTCTGATTCAGTTCCCTGAAGCTTCACCATCACACCAAATGCTGTTTCAGAGGAGTTCTGTTATAACACTTTTCTGCATTAAACACAGATCTCTTTGTATACCTGGATTGGATTACGTTGAATCACGCTGTCAAATTAATTAAAGAACATGATTTTGTCGTAGCAGAAACATATGTATAAAAAAAAAGAGCAAGTCATCAGCGTATACTAAATATAATGTCTTGTTTTAAAAAATAATTTATATTTGATATTCTTGGATCTTTTTCAAGGAGGAAGAGAGAAGTTTCTATTTGTACACATAAATGACTTCAAATGCTGATGAATGAATATATCAGTGAAAGTTGTGAGCATTGTTATTGCTGAGACAGAACCAAGCAATCCCATTTGATATCTAGTATGTTTTGCGATAAAGTACCCTGTTACAGTTTCCTCCTTAATATTTGTTTTCTTTTTAAGATTCATTCATTTTAAAGCAGGATTCTCAGTCCTCGTAGTTTAAAAAAAAAAAAAAAAGAGGCAGTCATTGTCTTT
The DNA here is from genome assembly GCA_013400055.1 of Nycticryphes semicollaris. NCBI lineage: Eukaryota > Metazoa > Chordata > Aves > Charadriiformes > Rostratulidae > Nycticryphes > Nycticryphes semicollaris. The sequence continues at coordinate 823,445 of VXBJ01000433.1, read as the reverse complement.
GGGTATCTCTGCAGATCTTCATATCCTCCCTACATCTTGATCATGCTGCCTCGTTCTGCCCTGCAGCTCTAAGTCAGTACTTTCTCAGTCTTTTCACACAGCTAAGATTTCTGTCTAGATTCATCAGGTCACATCTTGATTACTGCACATTCCTTTTCTCTTGCCTGTAGAAATGCCATCTTGCTCCTTACGTAGCTGTACAGAAGATTGCAAACAGAATCCTCTTTCTAGCCTATCATTAAGTTTTTGCATCTCTCCACTGATTTTTCCATTGCATTAAAGAGAAAGCACTTGTCCTCATTTTCAAGGCTGTCACCCTGCCCAATTTATCCTCATTTGCTCACACTAGAGAATTTTATTCTGGAACCTGATCATCCTTTTTTTTTTTGCCAATTTGACTGAAAGCTTAATAAATGCTTTTGGGCTTTGACTCACATACCTGGGAGGCATTTTCCAAGAATCTCTACAAACTATTCTTCAGACTTCCATCTGCCCTCAGAAATATTTGTCAAGCATTTAACTGCCAGTAAACTGAGACCATTGCCCTGTGCTAATCTGAATGGTTTCCTCTCTAGCCCGAGAGCTGAGTACTAGACAGGAGATGATTCTGCATCCATTAATCTGTTAAGATTAAGCTAGGATTCTAAAATTTTTAGAAGTAAGGTTTTGTTTTTGTTTTGAGCTTGTAGATCACTTAGAAATCTGCCTGGGCACTAGGATAATACATAATATGCTTAGTAATTCCGTAGTATTCGTACATTATGATAATTACAGCTATCAGAATATCACAATGAGAAAAAATCCATGAAATAGTGGACTTTCCATAAAGTGGTGTGGGTTCTTTCCTTCCAAGCCTGTCTGGCTCAAAAAAGACAACTTGATTGTAGCGTCACTTAAACCGTTCTTCCTTCTAATTGTGACAGTGTAATCATTTTAATTTTAAATAACAGGCAAAAAAACCTTCTATGTAATAACTTCCAAAATTGAAATCTATGCTCCACAGTGAGAGGCATTGTTCACTAGTGTACCAAGATGGAATAATTACACTGGAAGAGAGAATGTGCAGCAGAGAACAGGTAGCATAAGTTGACATAGACTGATGCTGGAAGATATTAAGTTATCTTTATTTTTCTCGTAAATATCTGCTGGGAATGACTGAAACAAAGGTTTGGGAAAATAATCAAATATAAATGGAATGATCAGGTTAGCTTTTACAGTATCACAGCCTGTATTGCTCAAGTTCCTCAAGACCAAGGTTTTGACACATAATTAGACTGTCTTAAAACCAGCAAGATTAGATTTTGGGTTAGCTGCTTTTTCCTCTGTTTTCTGGTGGTTTTTTAAATACATATTAAGGTGCATCTTGTAGATTATAAGGACTAAGACATTGATTGCTTCTTTGTCTTTAAAGAAAAAATAGAACCTATTGTAGTTTATTCATGCACGAATTTCAGGAAAAAAATACAAGACTTTAAATAAAATTCTAAAAGTCAGAAACAACTTGGTCTGCATGACTGCAGGGAAAGAAAACATGGGGAGGAGAATGCAGGAAATGGGCTAAAGAAGCAGAAATCTTTGATGCTGTGCAAAACATTTACCACGTTTGAGATGCGTTGTTATTCTGAGCCATGAAAGCAGTTTAAAATCTTCATCAATATATTCACAAATACTGGCTTAATTCAGGTACACCAATACTTACAAAGGGAAGATTAGGTTTTTGGAGTTTAAAGCAGAAGAGGCAAAGTGGGAAACCTTAGTATTACTTTTATTCTTTGGGGCTGAGTCAGTGCCAGTGACTCCATTTACTGGCTTAAACAAATTCTAAAGCCCTATCTCTTTATCTTTAGAGATAATGGGTTGGCTGATCTAATTGGCTTGGTTAATTACTCTCAAATTTAAACTGAATAGGCTAACCAGGCTGAACCAACATGAGTAACTCTAGATGTGGCTGAGACAATATGGGTTCTGTGCAAAGGCCAGTGTTCAATACTGGGAACATTCTTCAATATGGTAACAACATTTTCTACAGAGACAGACCTTACTTATTCCAGTATATTTGGGGCGTTTTGTTCCTTTATTTCTGAAAACTTAGAGATTGAGCACAGCAGCCATAAAATATAAGGAAAATGTGACTTTTTTTTTTATATTGTTGCATTAATGACCATCAGAAACTCCTGAAGAGTTGCAGATTAAAAATCCTGCTTGAGGCTTTCAGGCAGTTCAAACCCATTGAGATAAATTAATAAAGTAAGAAATATTTGGCATGAATCACATTTAACTGGGTTAAAGCATATTCCTTGTAAAAATAAGCATGTACCAAGTATTATTTAAATAATGTTTAAACCTTATGGGGGGTGGGAAGTAACCAAATAATTTTGTAAAGATTTGCCCTTAGTGAAAAGCTGGAAGCACATTCTGATTTAGTTAAGAAATTGACAGGAACACAGAAATTTTATCCTGGATAAAACCAAGCAGTCCCATGGCCTGTCTCCAGAAGCGGCTGAAACCAGATTCTTTAGAAGTGCAGGCAGATGTACTACGGCACATCTTCACACATGTCTAAATCCTGATCTCTCTGGAGATTGTGCTTCAAGGTTTAATCAAGTTTCCATCTTCCTTCCAAAAACACATAGATTGTCATTAGTTATGACAACTCTAGGTTAGTCTTTTATGTACATATGTGTTCATAATCAGTTTTGAATCTGAGGTTTTGTCTGCAGTAGTTTCCTGTAGACTGTAGTAGACTTTGCAGTTCAACTTCGTTTTCAGCATCCTATTTTGTAAATTCTTTCAAGTGTACTTTCATTTCTATACACACAGAAAACATTGATTTACTTTTGCTCGAATATTTTTAGATTGGTTTTTCCTTTACTATATCATACAGACCCCCTTTGTCTTCACTGTTAAAGAGATCCTGAATATATCCCATACAAACAAACCAAGTCCGACCTAAAAAGATAACAAACTTTTTAATGGTTCTCTTAAGAGCTGCTGGGACTGCATGAAGCGTGTGTTATCTATTTTAATGGGGTAGATTGTTTAAAACTCCCTGATTTTTAACAAGTATTTACCTGTAGAAGAGTCTGCCTTCATTTGGCAGGGCTGTGGAAAAGTCTTTTGTCATTTTCTGTGGGAGGTAGCGTAAAAATGCACACATATGCTAAAGTCATTTGATGTAGAGCTCTGTGATTTATATATTTTTCCCTGTGCTCATCTCTTCCTAAGTCATTTTCCTCTTTTTGTTTTGCTCTCCAGTTTCCAAGCAATTTGATATTCCTCAGATTAAGATCTTCATATGTCAGTTGACTTTCTAAACACCATACTAGATAAAGCATTCTAAGGAAAATACAAGAGAAAGACAGTAAAAACCTAACCATTTTTGTTATGTGCTGATACAAATCCAAGTATGGCAATAATCATTAGCAATAAATCTGCAAAAAATATGTGAACTCAGATACCCTGTGGTCATTTAGACAGTGTCTTTTTCAAAACCAGTAGAATCAGCACCTATTTTCACACGACACGCTGAGATCGGTGTTGGGTTGGTAAGGTTTTAACATAGCATGACACTAATTTTTTTAGACAGAAGCTAATTAACTCCCTACTGAGACTTAAGGGAAGTTCTAGTTAATAATCATTGGGACAATTGTTCCCAAAAGTAGTCAATCAAAAAGCTGAATGCATGGAATGTGAAAGTCAAAAGAGAACTCATTTTCAGCACAGACAGTTCTTACCCAAGTAGTATCAGATCAGATCTGCACTTTTACCAGCATTGGAAAGGGAGAAGCATGTGATGACAGGGAGTATTAAGGTGCATCTAGACAGCATCTGATCTAATATGAGCTGATCTGGCAATTCACCGCTGCTAAGAAGGGTAGTTAGGCTCATTCCTGATTTTAATATGGTCCCACTGACAGTGTCAGTTCTGGCACTTAAGTGACCTCACAGTGAGTTGCTTCAACTCACTAAATAGGCAGTAAAATACAAATTATTAACTCTGCTACAAGGGTCAAGTATTTCCAGCAGCAACAGTCCACTTTTGCTTCCTTTGGTAGAAGAATAGGAAGCGCTTCTCTGAGAATCTTCTTCAGTTGCTAATCCCTGCCTCCATTTTTGTGGTATATCTCCCTCTTGCATTGTTATGGCAGGGGCTGGGCTGGCTATCCATTTGGGTTTTTTTCTTCCACAGTAGGATACAGAGGAGTCAAGAAGGCTGAACGAAAGAAGTGAGCAGGAGACCTGATGTAGCAGTTTTGAAATGCAGCTTTGTCCCCAAAGTAGTCAAGAGATCCCCAAAAAGGAGACAAGATGGGATAGGCGGGAAGGGTGAGAGAGAGGGAGAGAGACCAGCAATCATCCTGCTCAAAACTCATTACTCTTAGCTCTTCTTAGGCTTGTGTTACTCCTTCTGTGAGGTGCCAGCTGATCCCTTTTGGTCCTTCGACTCAGCTACCTTTCCATCTCCACATCCTTTGCACATGCTTCCTGCCATAGTTACAACTTTGGTTTTTTTGGTTTTTTTTTTTCCTTTGCAACAGGAACATCCTCAGCCAGCTCATGTATATACTGTGTGGTGGGAGAAGTATCCTAAAACATTAGTAGCAGCTAAGATTCTGCCCTAATTCAGTACCAGCCTTCACTGAATTGATTTGAGCTAAATTAAGAAAATGTTAATAAAAATATGGTCTTTTTCTCTAATACTAAATTCAAATTAGGGCTCAATGTTGCCTGCTATTTCCCATTTTCTTCATGGTTAATGCATAATATTCACAGCAAGAGAAAGAAAGTTATTATCTATGTATGCTTCAGTATTACTGAAAGCCCAGCAAACTGGAGGAGGAGGAATGATTCAACTGACATTAGACAGTAATTTCTGTTTTTAAAAGTCAGTCTAAATTGTATAGGTTATTTCATTAGCTGCCCCGCTGGATATGAATGTGTACCATACACCTGCAGTGTTTGCTACCAGTCTGCTTTCATCTCTTATTTTCCAATGTTTGTCTATATTTAGATCCCATTCTTGCTGGCTTTGCTCTTTGAGCTACTTCTTAGCCACTATGCAGTATACATTTTATTTTAGTCATATCTGTTTACCCTGAGGATGGTTCATGGCTTCTGAAAGAACAAAAACAGGCATTGGTCCAAGCTTCAGTTAGTCTATAAACTAATCATAACTGTAAATATCACACATTTGGTGCAGAGAAGTACATATGAGTAATGAGGTTTTTTTTTTGGTTTCAGGCGGTCTTGTAATGAATGTCTTACAATGTATGTTGCTACTTCCATCTGCTTTTTCTACCTTATTTTATTTACTGCTACCAGTTAATCGACAGTCCAATCATGATTACGTGTTCTCATTCAAAGATGGCAACAGCTCATGATCTTGTGCCTTGCTACTCTTGCCTATCATCAGCTCCATTAGTTTCTGCTTTCTTCCTTGCTACACTTTGCTTTCTGCGCTGCTCCCCTTCTACCTGCACTGAGTATTTGGGCATGGGGAAGCAGAGCAGTCTTTCAGAGCTACAGGCACTTTCTGATCTTCAAACTGTAAAGTGCCTCCTTCATCAAAGTGCAGACTCAGTGGCAAAGCTGGAAATGTTGGAAACGGAGACCAACAGGAACTGAGCTCTTAGGCCTCAGGAGTTATAGAAACCTGCTGGGTCTCATTTAGAAGAAGCCATTGGGAGATAATAAGCTGTGAAGTTGCAAGGAAGGAGTATCTTGAGCAGAAGACAATTCATCTTCACTATGTTTGGAGAGAAGATAAGGGGAATATAGACTTGTCTCAATAGGAGAGATGTGTACTTTTGATACTCTTGCTCACCTCAGCCGAAATGAATTGCTGTTATGCTTATCTAGACTGAATAATTAAAAACATAGTGAGACAAATTTTTTATTCTTTAAGTTGTCTTCAAATCAGCAAATCTTTACGCATAAAAAACCCTTTGATGGGCTCTTCTAGATACATTGGTAAATTCTTTCATATCCTCCCCTTCAGTAATTGCTGAAGTACATCTATTAATCATCTTGGTGTGGAAAACAGAAATGGCTAGGCCACATTTCCCTGAGGGTAAAAGCCAGATGGATGAACTTAGAGCAGCCTGGAGGTTGCTCTTACCTGGTCGAGAGCTGGAGCTCTATCTATCAGCTCACCTTTGCAGTATCTCTAAGCGTGGTATAAGTAGCAATGAAATACTTTCTAATCTTTTTCCATGGAGAAAGACAAAGCTGCTACGGTGTTTATTCTTCTGTTAGATTCTTGGTCAGTGTTGTGTATTACTGGGTGTTGCAGTTATTTATTTTAGAGGCATCTATAAGAGTGTAGTTTCACTTAAGTTTTATTCAGCTTGTTAACAAGATGGTAATCCACCCCTGTTAAAATACGTAACAAACCAGTGTGCCTAGAATGTACCAAAAGTACTTAACTGTCTGCCCTCATTAGCCCATTTTCACGTGCTTATCTTACACACCTATAGTGCAGTGGCTGCGTAATGATTGTGGTGTTGGAGAGTCCATATTTGTAATCATTCCAAGTGTACAGTAATGACTATTCAGGAATTCCTCAAAGGAAACTGTAAGACTGTACCTATGGGTAACTGTCAGTAAGAAAAATGAAGGTATCTCTTTAGTTAGCTAAAACTGTGCAATGCAGTTGCAGAAATAGATTATAAAACCTTATCAAGATATTTATCTGTGGCATTTTACTTCTGATTCAGTTGGCAAACCTCTGATTTGCTTCCTCTCAAAAGAGACTTCAGTTCTGTGTGTCTATTGAATACAGTGACAATGCTGGAAGAAGTGTGTAAAGGGAGTATATTTATGTAGCATTGACAATTCCAAAATTATTATAAAGGTATCTCTTGCTTTCATCTTTTTTCTGATTTCTCAGCCATTAGATGTACTTGTGCTTTCTAAAGGACTATACTTTGTTTTCCTTAACAGAGTGGCAATAGAAGGAATGAATGCAACCAAGATACCAAGGTAGTTCTTAGCACCAGAGAGGTTAGTAGTTTGGATCCCAAAGGAGTTTCAGTGTAGTCCTCCAGGTGAACCTAGTGAATCTGACTGTAAAATGCTTCCCTGCATATAGTGCAAGTCATACGCAGACTTTATGTGGATCACCCTGAAACTAAAGAGCAAAAAGTTGTACACCTGCTTTGGTAAGACTAGCTTGAGTTAATAATTGTCAACCAGTTTGCAAAAGGCAGATGGAACATTTCATTGATTTGTAAGTAAATTAGCAAAATGACAAGGTCATATCTCTCTCTCTAGTCATTGATCATCCCTAGGAATATTGAGGCTTCCAGATAGAGATCTTGTATCTTTGGCAAGGACCAAAGGAAGATGCTGAGAAACCAACTGCGAGGAAATGGATTTCTTTCCTATCACAGGAACTGATGATTTTTGGTATCTGCTGTCGGCTGGCTTTGCTTTTTGTTTGCTTTTAGAATTCTTGCAAATAATTTAGATTAACTGAAAGTCTTGATCGGTTTTGCCTGAGTCTTGCTGATTTCCACTGAACTCCAGGTATTGCTTGACGTGTTTAGCTGAACTCCATGTCCAGCCTGCATCTTGGCTGGACGTAGGAATCTAGATCCTTCTGAAAAAATAAGCAGACAATAAGAGTAATATTTAAGATTCTCCTTGGAATCATTCCTTTATCTGAATTTCTGAAGGTATGTGCTTACCTACAGTATGTTTTTCAGGACAGCAGACAAATATGTGAGGACAGATCAGTAGAATAACTGCTTACAGAGCATGAATAATTCCAAGGGGGAAAAGGCAATCCTTTAGATAGCTTCCTCAGGCGGTGGCACAGTGGTGTCCTCAGATGGAGTTACAAGAGTAATTCTGTCTCCACATTGACCTCCCTGTGCAAGGGGAAGAGTAGATCACTGCCTGAGGAATCAGGAGTAACCTGAGCAACTCCTTAAGGCTGTCAGTGATGGATGTCAGGGCTGCACAGGGAATTAGGATTCTGAAGGAATCTGAGACATTTCACAACTCCAAACTGTAACACGGGCTACTGGCCTATACACCAGGAACTCCTTTAGCAAACAAAGAAGTAATACCTTCTGGCCAAACAAGCTAGTAGTTTTATACACGTTTCAGTCTGACCTCAGCAAATCTTTCATTTCCCTATACTCTTAGGTGAATGGCTAGAAATTGAGTGCTCATATGTAGTATTTTTGCTGAGATAGCTTTAATTGACAATCCAGCTGAAGCAAACAGCTCTTCCGGGCCTTTTAAAGCTGGTCAGTGATCAGCTCTAGCAAGCTTGATTATGTCCATTTAGCTCACCAGTGCACACTGATTGCGAGAGAGACATAAAACTGTGACTTAAAGGCTAGCTGAAATGTGGAGTCTTGCACATGGTGGATTGAACAGTACTCATGAAAAATAATGTCATGTTCAGAACACAATCACTGAATCATGATCTCAGTACAAAGACCGAGAACCTAATAATGTGGTTCATTTTTATTTTTCCCTGTCCTGTCTCTCAGTGAAGAATAAAATATCCCTAGATTCTTTCTTACACACTGAGAAAAAGTAAAAAAAATTATGATCAGCTTTAGTCCTGTTCAGCTGGAGTTTTACTGCTCTACTGGTTTAACAGAAGCCGTTGAAAGAAGCTCGTCTTCCTCTTTCAAGCCAATGGGGACTTCTTTACAGCAGTGGGATCCTATATGGGACCAGAATATTCTGTACTGAAGAATGCCAGTAGCAGTTGTTGTTATTTGTTGGACGTGAACTTAATGAATGAACAGCAGTGAGTTTATTTGCCAGAAATATCAAATGCTAAGGAACAGCTTGCTGTAGTCCTGGCCTTGGCTTCCGTCATTAACCTGATTAGACCAGAATTATCTGCAATGTTCTTGGATGTTCTTTCACTAGTGTTAGAAGGTTGTTAAACAATGGGCTTATATTTTGCAAGCTCCACTGGGATTTCTTTTCATTTCAAACAGGTAGAGGGGGGATTTCATGTTTAATTTTGAAATGCAAATTTTATATACAATTTGGCAAATTCTCAACTTCAAGCAGCGAGAGACTGAATTGACTGGGTTTTATTGCTACCATTTTTGTTGTTTTCAGTTTAATTGTAAAAATAGTAGCAGGGTTGGTTTTTGTTAGAACATGATGTTTGCCCTTTAAAGATCACTTGAACATAATCTGGTTTGTTTTCCAGATATTTCGTTTGTTTGAAATACGGGGGTAGATGAATTGGAAGTAAATAGGAAGTGCTTTATACAATTTACAGCAGGGATTGGTGTAGCCCTATGGTGCATGATGTATTGCAGACCTCAGCAGTGGGTAAATTCTTTGTTCACCCCCTACAATGTGGTTATTGGTGTTTGGTTTATTTTATCCTAATACTTCCGTAAGTAGACCCAGCAAGTTCAGAAATCAGTGTTAGAAGTTCCAAACTTGAAGATACAGTGTTCAACTTCTAATAAAGAGACTAGCTTTTAAGTTCTATGAAAGTATTTTTCACCTCCTGCCTGTATCGGATTTTATCTGCATATTTTATGTCTCTGCCCCAATGCAAATGTTCCATGAGTTTCTCACAAAGGAAACAGTGCTATTGTACAAATCCTAAATTTGGCAATTATACAACTATGGCTGTCCATGTCATATTGTCAAATCTCAGTATTTTCATTATGTTTTGGCATTAGTCACCTTAATATTCTCAGTGATGATAGAGGCCTTTTTATCTCATCTCAGATTTTCTGGCAAACGATACTGTTAACTAAAGCTTCTCCAGCAGACTCCACCCTGGTCCTGGTTGGTGTAGCTGTAGGGTGGTGTGATGCTGAATTTATCCTGTAAAATTCCAAATATTGGCAAGAGATGTAAATGGGGGTGTGGAGGGGCAATTACAGGGCTCAGATTGGTAGGAACAAGTGTAGCAAATGACCTTCTGTGAGACCTGGTAGTTCTGTACACAGTGTGTTGTGGTGCTTACAGAAACAGGGCTTCCCACCACTGGTGAGGCTGCAACATACGTGGATGAAGGAGCTCCTCCCCTAGCAAAGCTTAAGGAGAAGGAGCAGGTATGACTTAGTTATTCTGGGAAAGTGATTTTTGTGGTATGTGGCTAATGAGGATACGCATATAATATAATCAGAATTAAATATACTTTTTTTTTTTTTTTTAATTCTGCATTTTTCTTGCTTTCTTTGTTGTGATGAGGGTTCTCAGGATGTTATTTCCCCTTCCTCAGTATACAGGCAGTAGGAAGCTATTGTTAGTGCTGAGAAGTATGGACAGACGCATGTGCTTAAACAATTTTTTCCCCAGGAAGCCAGCTTTTACTACTTAAGTACCCTTATTAACTATTTTACTGCCTTAATTTTTAGTCATTGAGCTAAAATGCATACTCCGGAATCCCAAACTGCCTCAAAGCTGACAACACCCTGGTAGTCTGCTGTCAAAACCTTCACTTCCTGCTTGACAGTATCTGATGTTTTTATGTGGCTGTTAGTACAAAATCCTGTGGAGTGCTGCATATTAAAAATGAAGAGTAAATAAAATAGATGTTGATATGAAGTTAGGTAATGTGATGGAGCTTGAAGAGATTATTATTAAACAGCATATGAAATTCTATATGACCTGTACCATTTTAATATTTAATTCAGTAAAAGAATTAATTATTCAGCAGCTGAGGATGCCATAGGTTTTCCACTCTAGTGCACTGACATATCACAAGATCCAGTGCTCAACTGCAAATGAACAGGGCCACTTAGTCACCTAAATACATACATAATGCAGTCAGCTTACTGGGTTAGATCTGGGCAATTAATGGATCAAACATGTTTTGAGGCAAATTTGATGACCTCATTCACACTGGATATTTTTTTTTTTCACAGCACCAACACTTCTACTGAATTCATTGAGGCTGTAAATGAACAGAGAATTTCTCCAAGGCCATCACTGACCTATGATTGTGGCTCACTTTAAATAATGTTCAGATGGTGGCTGCCTGCTTCAGCCCTGGACTTCTTCCTGCACGGATGCTCCTGCATGGAGCTCAGCTCAGGGATCTGGGGCCTTTACCCAGGCTGAGGGATGCTGCTGACACTGGCCTGTTTGCCAGTTCAACCAGTAGCAAAGCTGAACACATATCACAGAGATACCCACTCAGAGGATGGTGACAGGGCCAGGCACAACGGGTGGCACTACTTTTTTGCTGCATTCAACAGCACCTAGATATAGGACTGAGGCGAAACATAAACACAGACACTCAAGTCCTCTTCCTTCTTTTCAGGCAGTAGGAATACAAGGTCACTAGTGAAAGCACACACGCAGCACTCTCTGTGTTCACAAGCACACACATGCTCACAGATCCCTTGAGTACTGGTGCTTCCTGCCTTTTTCATCTGCGAGTTAGGACATGCCCTACCATCTTGTTCATGCATCAGTTGTGTCAAGGCAAAGAATCGTGTCATGGCAAACAGTAGTTGCTGGCAATTGCAGCAAGAAAGACCATATACTGGGGACTGTTTGCAATCAGGGCTCAGATAGGGCAGCTAGGATTCTCTTTCTCTTGGGGACTTGGGGCCAGATGGAGGTAGCTGGCAGGTCTTGGAGGGGGTGAGGTGCTGCTGTGTTTCACAGCTAATGACTAACTGACATATGCAACCGAGAGAGAGTGTGATGCGGGAGCCAAAAAGCATAACCTAAATAATTCATAGGACTTGACATATTTGTTGTGGGAAAATAAAAAATATTGCCAAGCGGGGTTTTGACTGAATAAATGGTGTATCAAAAAAAAAAATAAATTAAAAAAGCCCCATTCCTCCCATATCCTCTTTAGGTTCTTGACTATAGTAATCAATCTCAACTTCATATTTTGAAGTTCTGTTAAGATGCCTGAAAACAAGTGTGTAGTTGGCTATGAATAGAATAGAATGTAGCTGTCACTTTGCAAACAATACAAGCCAGTGCACAATGATATCAAGTAAACAAAGCAAAATATTCCAGGCTCATTGTGTTATGAATGACAGAAGTGACTCTGACTGAGAACACTGTTTCCTGCCGCTTGCATGTGTCTTTGGTACAGATCCTGCACGTCTCTGCTGACAGCACAGCTCAAAATTCTTCAGTACAGGGAATAATACCTGGAGGACTGCAAAGCTCAGATTTCTAGTTTACTGATATTTTGGAGGTATAAAGGTTGCATCTTTAGAATGAGGAGACCAGGACTTTGCTCTGCTAGCATTACTGATGTGCTCTCCATCTGCACTGTTTCTGAATTTCTATCTGTAAAACGCAGTAATACTGTCTGGGAGGAGTAGGAAGCACAACTCACTTTAATTTTTGAAATGTTGTTAGATCTTTGGATGAAAGTTGTATAGAAAGCTGAAGTGTTTATTGACTACCTGGTGGGGTCCCCGTGTTCCTGTAGGGTCTGAACCAATAGTTAATAGTAAGAGTTTTCTTAATTCACTTACGTGAGGCTACAGATCCTCACGTGGGCAGGATCTGGATGCTACCTGGATAAATAAAAACCTGGACTCTTCCACCAAAAACCACAGTTTTAAAAAAGATACGTAGTGAGACACATCAGAGGGATTTGTCACTGAATGAAGTTTTGGGACCTTAGGGATATTTAGAACTAAACAGAAGCAACTTATTCCTTTTGAATACTTGCTCATTGGAACCTCAGATTTCTGAAGAACAATATGACAAATTTAACAATCCTTGGTACCCAGCCCAAAAAGTGTAGTTTCTTAAATACTCATAATAATTTTCCTTCAATCTTAAAATTTATAAATTCCCATTTAGTTACTTAGATCTTTAGTGAACTTTTAATGTAAATTCTTTTTCGTGTTGATTCATGAATATGGATTCGAGGTGCAAGCCCCAGTATTTAAACTTGAAATATTGGTATTCAGTTATAATTAACAGGACATTTCTGTTGTGTGCTAGGGGTTTTTTTTCTAGCGTTAAGAGATGGGTTTACTAACTTAAAGCTTATAGACTTATGTCTTTGAGTATCTTGTAAGTATTGATTAACTTATTTGTGCAAGAAATAAAGTGATCAGTACTGTGAAATGGCATTCAGAAAAAATCAGCCTTGTTCTTGAAATGTATCTTCCCCATTCTACAAATTCTGTGTAGCTTTTTTCCTTATACAGTTGCTGTAATAAAAGGTGTAACTGAAAATGACAGCAATGAAAGACTTTGACCACTCTAGTAGTGGTTTGTCTTGCAAGCTTTCCCCATCTAATTTGTGGATTAGTTCAATGGACTGTTTGGTTCATCTCTGCTTCTGTGCTTGATTAACTATTTGCAACATGTATTTACTTTAAATCTGAACTTTTTATATGGAAAAGAAAAACTGGCAAAAATAGTCTCTAGAACTTCGGAGATTTCTTTCCCTTTCTTATTTCTTTCTTCTTCCATCTCCAACGTTTAATTATGGTTTTGCTGGCAGTAACTGAAATTAGCGACTAGTGGTAATTATTTTGTGTGATCATAATACTTCCAAGATGCATAGAAGTTTATATCTGTGTCTGTTTAATTGACTGTTCTGGAGATTATCTTAGAATATATTACGTTACAAACCAGCTTTACTGCATGAACTAAATTTCATTCGTTTATTCCCTCTTTTTAATTACAATATAGCTTCTTACTCTGTCCACGTTGGTTACATGAAAATTATACTTAAATAACTATGACAATTCAACAGTGTTTTAAGTGCGAGCATAGGGATGAAACAGCTTATAGGAGATCAGCGCTTATTGTCAGTTTGTAGAGAGATTTACATGATGTAAAGTTTGCATTTGTTCAGCTGATAATTCCCGGCTACCGGTGACCTTTCAGCAAGTTCCCCCTTCTTATTAAGCCTCTGTTGTTGCTTAAAATAAAGTGACTGTTCCATAAAACTGAGCAAAAAGCCTCAGGGCAACTCACTTCTAAAAACCAAAGTGAACCCATCAGATAAAGCCGTCAAGGCTTGGGCTTTATCTAATGCTGCACACTCTTTTATAAATTGATTCACTTTTCTGCCAACCCAACATGTCCATGAAATAGCTTGGCTGCCACTACAAGTACAATTATTATTCTGCCTGAGGTGATTTGTGTGGTCTTAGAGCCCAGCAAACATCCATTTATACTCAAAGAGATTGTAGATAAAGTAGACACAAGCCTGCACTCCAGGCAGGCAATGATTGGCAGCTTTGCTATAACATGAAGGTTGCAAACCGGCCCCGTGTGACCCGCCGGGAGTCGGGATCAGTCGGCAGGCACTGGCCAGGGCCACAGCCACGGACACAGAGCTGGGCTCTGGGACCAGTCCCACCAGGAAAAGCGATAACCTTGGTACCTTGCCTCATGTGAATCCCATCCTAGAGGAAACTGCCTGGTCACTTGACTCTATAGGGGAGATGGTTCATGCTTATGGACACCGGGATGCTTTTAAAAAAACAAACAGCGTGTACCTATTTCCTTGTATATCTATCACAAATATATGCAGTTATGTGCATGTGTGTTGTATAATTGTAATTGCAAGTCATTGCTTACAGTTCTATGTAAACAGTAATTTTCTGCAGGAGATACCTTCTTACTTTTCCTCCCCCAATAGTTAGTATATAAGCTCGTCATTTTCTTGGACTGGGAAAAAAGTCAATTTTTAGATGGACACTAAATTCTCAGTAACAAAGCAGGAAGTATGCTATTTGAAGCTATTTGAAACTCCTTATATCTGTGTTGTGGATCTTGTATTTTTATTTCTTCTCTCTGTAGGCCTAAATAGACTTAACTTCATAAGGTACAGTGGCATAAGGATATACTTTTATCTACTTACCTCAGCAAAATCCAGCAAGGATTAAATTTACAATAATCTCAAAATGTAATGAGTAGAGATAAAAATAAAGTAACTATAGAACAATAAAAGCAGAAATTAAATACTAGTATAGGTGTAGTATCTGAAACTAGTTAAGTTTATTAAAAATGGGGGGGGGGAATCAACCACCAAAACCTGATAAGACTTCAAATTGACAATTTGTGTTCAACTAATTTTATTTCTTTTTAAAGAAAGAACATGTAACCAACACAATTAAAAAAAAATATAAAGATAAGTACAAATATGCCACCTTAAATAATCATTATAGGGTATTATTTTCTTACATGTAGAATTAGCTTGCCAGATGGCAATTGAAGATACTTTTTGCTAAAACTTTAGCTTGAAATTGAGGGTGATGTGAATGGTTGGGTAAAGTACACAACCTTTTCCTCAAGTGTAAAAAATTACCCTAGTGAGTAATTTTATGTCATTGTACAGCTTGCTAGTAAACATATTTGTATTACATTACGTTAGAATATTGATCTGATCAAAATTTTCTATTAAAACGGCAATTGTTCCAAGCAGAAAATTCAAGAAAAGCCCAGTGTGAGTGAGTTTCAGTGTTTCATAGAGAATAAAGCTTTATTTTTTTTTCCTGTTTTATTTTCAACAACAGTAAAACAAGTGGCTTTTTTACCATAGGGAAATAAACTCAGACTCCCTGGCCCAACAGTCAAGAGGAAAAAAAATAATTGCTTTTATAAAATCTTTTTGTCTAACTGGATTTTAAATTAAACTATAGTGAAAATTCAAAATAAAGAGTTTCCAGTGTTGGTAAGAAAGAAAGAAAGAATGTGTCTCTGGTCTACTTGGACATACTGACATGCGCTTCCTGCCAGTAGAAATACAGCTGGACGAATCACTTGAGCTGGGGCTATACCTCTTCAAAGGAGAGCACTAAATGTTGTTATTGTTTTGTCCTGCTGGAAAACGATCCCAGATATTACCATTAGTAACATTCTTCAAATGGGGATCTAAAGATACTCTTTAAAGCCATTTTTAATTAATTTGATTAAAGAAAAGTAAATAAATATGGAAGAGTTCATAGACCAGCAGTTCTCACTGATGTAATGGAAAATGTGTTGACTATGGCTTTTTGAGAAGTCAGTCATGTATTGGAAAGGAGTTCATGTAATGCTAAGAGCAAAGGAAAATAAATATGTAGGCACTGGGAAAGAAAGACAAGGGTTTAAAACGATATGGCAAAGGGAGCAAATTTCTCTTTCCCCGGCCGAACCCCTACCAGTGTTTATGGTTGTGTTTCCAACCACCAACACAAGTGGTCAGATGAAAAAAATATTATGTGTATTATTTAAAGAGGTTTTTACTTGCTATTCCCGTACAGAGCAGAAAGACACGGTTTCAATCTATGGGAAGTAGATTTGTTGCTGAGCTTTGCCATCTGGCAATAAGTAGATGGAAACCATTCATGTCTCTTAGATGTCTAAACCCATAGATGAAGGGTTATTGAAGCATGTCCCTAAAGTAGTACAAAAATAAATGTGTGAAAAGTACAGAGCAGTATCTACATACTTTTGTTAGGATTGCACTTATACACTGTGTTGTATTGTGTCCTAAGAGCTATTTTTTCCTGTTTTAACTATAGTACATTATGACGAGCGAGTGAGTTTGCAAATTAAGTTGTTTCATAAGCTTTTGATCTCCGCACAAATATCTGAAGCTTCTTTGAAGCTCCTGTGTTAGCTTACCATGCTGTAAAACTCTGGGAGAGGATATGACTAAGTCATGGATAGTTTAATGCTTGAATCTGGCCTTCAGGCTTGCAGTTAATAGTTTTGAGTGTAACTAAATATATACAGTAAAACAAACAGGGCTGGTATTGTTATTGTTGGGTTGTTGGTTTTGTTTGGGTTTTGTTGATTTATGGGTCTTTTGCTTTTTTTTTTTTTTTTTTCACAATTGGCACAGCACAATCCTATTTAAAGTGTAAAAAGGATTCTGCTGGAAGAAACTGTAAAATGGCAGAGCAGACCTTTCCCCAGAGAGAGAATCTGTGATATCAAACATACAAACTGCAGGGTCCACTGAATAAGAAAGGGTTCAAGGAAAACTCATTTTGAAGCAACTGAGATCAATATTTCCTACAGCAATACAGCAAATGCTGGCAAAAAGTAGCATCAGGAAGAAAGATGCTGTAGCATTAAAAGATTTACTATATTACTTACGGTATAGAAAAGGACTGAGGTGTTTTTTTAAATGATTTGTGGAGTAAACCCAGGACTTTGAAAGATATGGCTGTACAAGCATCTTAATATAACATACAGATGAATGTTGGTCTCACAATTTATCTTTGTTCAGTTACTCCAGAGTATAAGATAGATATACTGGTAATTAAATTAAACTTGTTTGTTTCTTTTTTTTTTTTTTTCAGCATTTGTTAGCTAGAAACCATTTTTTATGACTTAGCAATAACCAGCATTGATTTGTGTGCCTTGTAATCTGTTTGTTCTTACATGCATCTCGCCCACACCCACCCACGCTCTCCGCTTCGAGTAATCACAATGCTACAGTGCTGGGGGGGTAACACCATTAATTTTTAGCGTGTAATCGCTGTGAGGAGGTCATAATCCTTCACTTTTAGCCAGCTGTTTTCACAATTTCACACTGACAAATCTGGCACAATGAACGAAATACACAAAAATTAGCCTCAACAAGAAATACTCCCCATTAAGCTGCTCAATTATAGAATATATAGAGCCTGATTTATGCCCTATGCAATACATGTACTTGGAGTCAATTTCACTTTAGACAAAAATGTTAAATGAACTAATTAAGGGATAAGCCCAAACCAGATGGGTTTGTTGCTGCATCAGTAAATACCGGCCAGTAATGAATGATCTGCAGATTCAGTTTTTAAACTATCCATGGATAATTCTAATTAAATTGCCCTGCTAAAAGTACACCAAAATACCATATTAAACGCAAAATATCTGATCCAGAAGAATTGCTGAAGTGTGTTGCAGCATGTTAGTCTCATTATGTAAATGGGAGCCCCTGGGGGTCATTCAGAAGGCTAAATGCCTCCTTCCACCTGGAGTAGCCTAACACCCCTGCCAGAGATAGGAGAGTATCTGAGTACTTGCTTTCTCCTGTGTAAAGACTTGACAAAATCGTGCTGCATATTCTTCTAAAGGTGTCAAATTATGCTTTAGCAAACAGAGCTTGAATTTTGGTTCTGTCGAAAGAGATGAGGGGAAAAAATTGTCATTTATAGAGTTGTGGATGACCCTTTTGAAGTGAAGTTAATTTTGAACAAGTTAGCTGAACAGAAAACTGGAAAGTCTGACACATGGACACACAACTCAGCTGGTAACTCTGGTACAGGAGATGAAATCTTGGATAGAAAAGTGAGGGTTTGGGTGTGCAAAGCTCTCCACCTGCAGCAAAGCTCTCTGAAGCTCCTCCGGGCATAGACCACATGAAGAAAATCTGAGACCTCTTTAGAACTAAACATTTCTGGCTTGCTTATCTTAGGACTGTTAAAGTCTTTTTAAAGTACATAATCCTTTGGAGGGAGACTGGAGGAAATCATCACCCCTTGCTTTTTGTCTGTTCTTAACTCGAATTTCTTAGAAACACTTCTGACACAAGAAATGAAATATCTAAGAATCATCCTACTTATATTATAAGCAGGTGTTTGTTTCCTGGAGTCCATTCACCAGCTTTTTTATTTGCCATATTTCAGGATTCAGGCAAAACAGAATTGTTTTATCATTCTCTCTCTGCCTTCTCTGTTTCTCTTTGCTCTTTTCTCTCCTCACTTTCTCTTGTTTGTGCACTCTCGCACACTCTTGCTTTTACTCTCTCACATGCTCCTGAGTTTTAATTGTATCATGAAAATAAGAGATGGAAATTGTAATTTTGCATTTGGTTTTAGTAGTATCAAAACACATAAAATAATCTTACAGAATTCTGTATGTGTGCTTAATCTCTGAAAATAAAAAGTCACAAAAACTTGGATAGTTCATTGTGAGACAACCTTAATACTGGAAGAAAAGTGAAGTTCTGAGGCCTTCTGAGCTGGTATCAACAGAGGATTTGGAAGATCAAGGTCAGAATGTGCAATATATCCTTTATTTAGATAACCCCAAGAATTGGAAGATTACACAGTACTATGTGGATATCACTCATATTTTAATATCTATCCACTGATGTAAAGAAAGGTTCCAGGAGCTGGAAAGAGCTTGGAGCTCCTGCCAGCTACAGCAGGGGGTTCTTATTGGTCACTGAATCTGAATGCGAATGAATTAGGAATATGGGCATTTTCTTGCAAGCATAATCGAGGGTGGGTTTTTTGTTGCTGTTGTTTCTTCCAGGGAGGATGTAACACGTCCTTAATGCACAGACACAGTATGTTTAATTTTTGGGTGAAGACGGTGATTTTTGGTGAGATAATGTAACCTTAGAGTATTGGCTTTTTACCAAACCACGTATGATTTTTCCGATGTGAGCTTTTCCTTACTGCCTTTTTAACACTGAGAGAATGTGACAGTTCACTAGAGTGACATATTTACCAGAGGTGTTTGCAGCATTTAATCAATAGATGCTCCAACCTTGGCAAACTGCAAAGAAGAGCCCACTGATATAGGCGTCTTTTAATCCTGTTAACACACATACAATGTCTGCCTCACTAATATGGCAATTTAATTAGCAGAATGCTAATTATTAGAGCTGTGGGACCTTCACAGCCTCATCTTACAAATAAGCTCCCTTTTCCAAAATAAAAAACCTAAGCTCTTTGAATTGTCCTTACCTGGAAACCTCCCCTCTAAGTCCCACAGGCTATTTGATGTTTTCTCCCCCTTGGTTCTTTTATATCTCCTGAAGATGTAAAGAAATCCTCACTGTTCCTTTTATTTTTTTTGCGATTTACCTATTTTTCATTCATTTCATTGGCTAATAGTTTCTCCTGCGTGTCTAGGAATAAATTTAAAGGATCTTGCTCATTTTTGTACATCCTAAAAATGGCCACGTCAAAATCCAGTGCAGGAAAAGAATCTTTCTAAAAATCTGTTCTGTTTATTTCTGTTGAACAGGATTTCCTCTTACATCACGCTTCTGATTAGTCTCCAGATTTGGGGAGCATATAAAGAACTTTCTTATTTAACCTCATTTAGGAAAGCAGCTCAGCACAATTAAGCACTATTATTTTGATATGTAAGCATCCTTGGGAATTTAGGCAAAACTCATCATAAAACCACTGCATTTTAGAAAGATTGTATGATTTAATAGAAATACCTTTATGGTGCTGAGCTTAGCAGTGGTGAACTTCTGAACAGGAACAAAACTTAGAGACTTTCTATAACTCTGGAGATGGCTCTCAAGAGTTTGTGCCGCTGCCAGTGCTCCTGGTGGCATATCCATGTACCTGGTACTTTGGGACTTAGCAGCACCCTCTATTGTATTGAGTTGTTGTGGGGCTCTTTTTCAGCCTTTCAAGCACAAAGTGAAGCCTGTGCAAGTAGTCGGTGGCCTACTTTGATATTGAAAGTGATTTTTTTATTATTATTATTATTATTGTTTTCCCTAAACTGTAATAAAAGAGGTGTTATCTCCTTCATTCCCTTGATGCATTTTAAATTTAAACCCAAGACCATAGTGTGTATCTGACAGCCTTAGGTGTGAAGCAAAATCTATTTGAAACTGAAATTGAAATGAATCACTGGGGCAGGAAACGTTTATGAATATTTCCTTGTGGGAAAAGAGTGTTGTCAGATTTAACACCTGTCATGTCACTTCCTTGAAAGAGATGCACATCCTTACTTGTGATTTTGAGAGGGTCTTGGTAGGTTCATTGTAAAATGTGGATATTTGTTAAAGCAATTTCCTTGCTTATAAAAAAGGAATATAAATGCTTCATAAAAAGACATATAAATGCTTCAGGGGATCAGAAAATCTTGAGGATGGTCTTTTCTCTTTCTTTTCCATTTTAGATAGAGAGTCGCTTTATGTGAAAAATAAGCTCCATGACATATATAAAGGTGAAATGGTGACTGTGAGCATATTAGATGGCTAGGCACAGAACAGGGAATTTAGTTAGGTGTAGTTGAGGTTTCTAATTTTAGAATCTAATTTTGGAAATGCTTTAACGTATACATAACTCTACTCACAACCAGAGAGGAAGGAAGCATAAAGTTTAAGCACATGCACATGTTCCTGCAAGACCTTTTGTGCGATCGGTGAATGGATTTTTTTTTTTCACAAGTCCTGATATAAATTGATGGTAACAGCTAAGCCGCTCAACATTCTGTTTGGTTTATGTTGGGGGGTTTAGTTGTCTTTTTTCAAAGATAAAATAAAACCTTTTTTGTTTGAGGTTGCAGAAAATCTTCTTGTAAAGAGTTAGATATTTCATCCATATATATTAAACTTAATTTCATAAGGATCCTTACCTCATTTAGGGGACTTTTAAAATGCATATAAAACTGACTTAGCCTCTCTTGTTCTTCTTTCCTCTTGTTTGTAGCCTTGTCTGGGTTTTTTTTGTTTGGTTGGTTTTGTTTTTGTCAGCTCTCAAGGCATGTTGTGGCTGATTATTATCTTCCAGAGATCTACATGGCTTTCACTGTACCTTTCCTTATGGATTTTTCTCTTCCTGTCCTGAGTACTGTTTCAGTATGCTAAGGCTCCATTACCTGTGAGATAGTACAAACACCCTGTTTATATGTATATTCTATAGCAATATTTTTGAAAGAAAAATACTTTTCTAGAAGTAGAAGGGAACTAGAAATACTTGGAAAAAAAAAAAACAGGCAGCTTTTTTCAGCAATTTGATATCTTATTATATATTTAAAGCTTGTGCCATATAAATGCATTTCTGCAAATCAGGAAAATGGCATTTCTTTTTTGGAAGTTTTACGGGTGAGTCTGAAGAACAACAATCACTCCACTGCAACCACGCAATGAGTAAATCAGGCTGGTATCCAGAGAAATTCACTCAAATGTGGCATAGAATTACATTGTGGTGATTTTCAGTTTGGATTCATTCCATCATGGCTGAAAATCAGAAAGCAAGACATCCGACTAAAGCTTTCTTTTTACTACAAACTGTGCCTAGTAATATTTTGCATTAGAAAGTATTTACCTAACAAAAAAGGAACATTTTCAAGATATCGAAATCCACCTATGTATCCTTCCTCTGGAGTATGGGAAAAAATATGGCAGTAAAAAATATTATTAAATGGCATCTAAAAGTACAATGCTACGAAATCTATGTAGTTAGAGATTACATGGATACTAAACAAAATTAAAATAGCTGGTAGAAGAAAAAAGAGATATTTAAATCCAAGACTGAGTGGTACTGCAGTGAATACTAACAAGGAAGTAATCATTTAGGAAAGAAAATCTTATTTGAATGCCTGATTTCAAAGCTGAAGTTTGCAAGAGGGTTTTGGAGCATTGCAAGTGGGAACTTCTGTGTGAGGGCAAGTTCCATGCTGGAGTACCACCATGCAGAGCACTTTTAAAATATCTTAATCAAAAATACAAAATTATGTGTGGCAATTAGATACGACTAAAAATATTTTACCATTACCTAAGGTTGGTATTAGATTATACCAACTGGCTACTCTGAGATTGATGTCTTTCTGACCTTTTGCTTTTAGAAAGTCATGACCCATTTCAGCCTATGAAATCATAAATATTTTTTTTATTCTATTACCCTAACAGAGTTTAAGTGTATCCCACATATATATGCCTTAGTTTATGGCATTATTGTGGAAAAATAAACTTAAGATATTACATTATTATTAGCTGTAGTTTTTGATCTGTGACTCACAAAATCACAGGACCCGGTGAATGAATGGCAATGATATGCACTCAATTACATATGTATGAGCGTGTGCATACATTCACGTTCAGAAACAACATATACTTTTGGATTGGGTTTTTTAGAGAATTAAATTTACCTGAAATAAGGCATTCTCAAACTAAAAAGACATATATCTAGTAGTATGTATTTATTAACTAGTGTTAGTTTAATAGGTGTCACAAGACCATATTAGATTTATTTCTGATTTTTAACTGAAAATAATTTTTTTACTGTTTGAGGAAAAGTATTTCTATAATTTCCCTTACAAGTTTATTTTAAGGCATTTTAAGGCTTAAAGGAAAATAGGGTGTAATTTAGAAAGCTTAACTCACCAGCCTGCTGATATGAGTGTTCAATCAGAAATGTGGGAATTTACACTCAGTGCAGCCTCTCTGCTGCATTTTAAATGCATTCTTCCATTTGGTTTGTGAGTTTCCTTGATTAGCTATGAATCATAGTTTGTTTTGATTTGAATAAGGGTCACTGCTAAATAAATGTTTGTAATTCTGGACTGGGAAGCCGCCTGAAAAGCATAAGGGAGGAATTTGTCAGCTCAAAATGTCAATTCAAAATGTCTTTTCAAATTTAGCTGATTTTTTTTTTTTTTAAATTCTGGTTGAATCAGGGGGAAATGGTCTTGTTTATGTTCAGAAATATCATTCCAAATTTGCCTAAAAGGCGAAACACAAGAGAACCTGTAGAGGATGATCATGTCTTTCATTCAGGAACATCTAAGAAGTGAGTTCCCCTGCACTGTCCCCCTCTACTAGCAGCAGGGATTATCTGTTGGGTGGAAAAAGGTCTCTGGACCAGCAAAGTGAGCCTGTGTTGTTAAAGGCACACTCACTTGGATGAATATTATGATGCTTTCTGTGCACTGGATGTTATCTGTGTGTTTCAGCTCACTGCAGTGTCTTACTGGCTTAACGATGTCCCTCCAGAAATGGAATAGGTTTAAGGAGAAAGAGAGAATTATTATTTTTTTTTTCATTTGGTTAGTTTAGTTTACACAAGTAGTGTCATTTATTATAATCTAGGGGTTTTTTTTTTCTTGATACTGTTAGTGTTCAATATTATGTTTATGTTTTAAAATGCAGACATCAGTGATTGCACCTTAGGATTTCTAGTGGCAGAATTCTGTAGTAGCTTCTCTGTGCATCTCCCGTGCAAAATAGAAGGAAATATTGGGACACTGAAAGTTGTGTAATCTTGTATACTTATTATCACAGTTCAGAGGTCAAGAGAAAATGGTGATGTTTTGCCATTTTGGAAGCATTTAAATTCAGGTATTGTGGAAAAATAACTGAAAAATAAGGAAGCTGATGGTGCTTGAAGGCAAGCCCAATTTTGTGGTGGAAGACTGGCAAAAACACACAGCATTTTGGAACAGAGGTTTAACACTTAGTTTTAGAACATTTGTCAGATGGGTCCTAATTACAAAAGACACTGTACAAATGGATAATGAGAAGCATGCACTGCCCTTAATGTCTTATGATTTAAATAAAGGAGACTTCCTGGGTGTGGAGAAGGAATAACTTATGCAGGATGATGCTGGTAGTAAGTGCCAAAGCCATGATAGCAAAGTTGTGTTCAGAACCGGTCAGATAATACACGTGAGTAAGCAGCAGGAGTTGGAAGGTTGTTCTTTAGTGTTTTTGCAGGAAAAAACTAACGACACAAAAATGTACCAGTAAATTTGAGAAAGAGTCTGAGGTAAAGGGTAGGATGTAAGCACATGAGATCTGCCTTTTGCATATATGGCAAAGGTGGTCAAAGTTTGTCTAATTTCTTTTGATCTGCACTCTGAGGCTTTGCCCCTGTAATAGGTGAAGAGAAAGGAAATGACTGGCATGTGCTAATCTGCACAGATGCAGTTAGGTTTGTAAAACTTGTATGGTTTGGTGAGCCAGATGCTCAGAAGTCCAGCAAAGATTTAGGGCAACAGAGTTCTGATAAAGAATCCAAAGGTTTAGTGCAGTGATGGAAACTTAGACAGCTAAAAGCCCACAGGTTTGATAATGCTGAATAATGTTATCACTGTGCACAACATTTTCTTGTTTTGCTTCTTAGGATCAAACTAACTGCTCAGTGCCCTCTAGGTATATATGTATTTTTAATAGTGCCTTATCTCATTATCCGTCTTGAAGCAAAAACTAAACCATAAAACGTAATAGAGGTGGAAAAAAAGAAATGTTTTAATGAAACACATGACTTAACCTCAGCCAAAATCCGTACATCATAAGATTGTTTATTGTAGTAAGCAAATTAATATGGCAGTGTGCTTTCCAATTAGAGCACATATCAATTTATTTTTATGGAAATGTAGTATAGTTTATATTTTTAAAACATTACGAAATGTGAAGGGAACCTACTACCCAGAACATAAGGCTCCCTGAGGCTCACACATATTACTTAACCCAGTTGTGCTAATAAACCTTTATATACTATGTCTTGCCAGCTCAGCTCTTAGCTCAGCCTCAGAAGCTCAACCTACTTAAATTTATGAGAAAACAACAGCCTGAAGAAGAAAAATGTGGTAGTAAGGGGGTAGGGGAAAGGAAATGTTCCTATTCTCCCCACTGAGAAGACAAATGATGCTATTTTTATTTATTTATTTTTTTTTAAACCCCCCCCTCCCTTTCCATAAGAAAAATTAGTCTTAAGAAAAAGAAATTCAAAGATCATAAAGCATGAAGAGAAAGAGAAATTGATCTTGGATACAAGATGGGATTGAGTTATAATATAACAAGTTACAGGTCCTTTCCTACTGAAAGGCAGAACCAATTGATTTATTATCATGACTCCCAGCTTGCATTTTTTTAGGGAGGAACTGTAGATGCTAGGTAGCACGTCTTCTCTGATTTGCCACACTATGTCTTAATTACCAGTGCTAGAAGTTCATGGTAGAATTTTCTAACTTCAAAGGTTTCAACAGTTTAAATAACTGGAGTGGATCAGATTTGTAAGAACACAGTGACAACGATATGGTGTCTTCATGTTTTAGAATTGTCAGTTCATTTTTTTTTATTATTTATTGTACATCAAAGTAAAAATAAGCACACAGGAAAGATAATAGGTTTAGTCAGCATTCCCTTCTTTTGCTGTCAGAGGAACTGAAAACATTCTCTTGTTTTGAGAAGCGGGACTCAGAGCTGCAGTTAAAGTATTTTTTACTCTTATGGCAAAGGCAAATGATCTTAAATTCCTATTCTAAATATCTTTGAGTCT
Organism: Nycticryphes semicollaris; assembly: GCA_013400055.1. Lineage (NCBI taxonomy): Eukaryota > Metazoa > Chordata > Aves > Charadriiformes > Rostratulidae > Nycticryphes > Nycticryphes semicollaris. Next base: position 797,538 of record VXBJ01000433.1, on the reverse strand, counting down.
TTCCCTATTTGTTTGTGATTTACACCAGTATAAGTCCAATAAAGTCTGCAACTATGCTGGGGAAAGGCTGGTGTAATTGGAGGATAATGTGTATTTCCAGCCCATGGGATACAGGATCCAGGGTATGGAATGGGGAGTTTTACTTCTATCAAGTCCAGTTCAACAGTTCATTAGGTATTACTTTTAGTTTAAAAATTAAAATAGCCGTTCTTAATAGCACATGTATCTCATGGTGAGGTCAGAGACATGAGGAAATCTCTTTTAGTGGAATTGTTGACTGGATGTCAGATTGTTTACTTGGTGCAGTGGTAAAATAAAGCATAATGATAAAACAGCAATAGACCATGGTTCATGCCAAACTGAAGCATCTTAATTGGTGAGGATGGCTGGAGTACTGAAGAATCTTTAAGGCTGGGGATGACTAAAGGATGATTACCCCAATTAAATATGAATTAGTTTTAAAATAGCAATATCTGTAATGCTGTAGCAATGTATTTAATATTGCAGTAGAGAATTGAGATGTAGCCCAAATTCTTACATAAATTGTCTTAAGTAATTATTTACGTATGAAAATGAACCCAGCATGACTCTGTACCCTTCCGTTTATTCAATCTCATATGGATTCTTCTCTGTAGTAAGATTTTTCTTGTACACTGAATTATCTTAAATTAGCATTACTGTGTATGTATGCTCTGCTGGAAACTTAGGAACTTGGTAGTTTCTCCTGAATGAAAGATAGCTGAAAGGTCATTATATTTCTTGCTGTTTTATGAAAGCCAAGCTATAATCAGTGCAGCAGGTGAAAAAAAAATCTATTTTCCTCATCCAATGATTGTCACAGAGGATAGGTTCAAATAAGTTTATCTCTGCACTGTAATAAGGAATGAAAATTGTTCTTCCATGTGCTCTGGCTGTGACAATAAATTAAAATAATCAATATCAACAGAGAAAACAAGAGGAAAATATTATGATGGAGCATATGAAAGTGAGACAGAAGATATCTCGCATTGCCATAATAATAAAATCATAATGTCTTTATCAAATGATGGAGCCTTTTCAGATTTTTCATGCTTGAAATACGTTGAGAGTTGTAAGTAATATGTCTGACAGACACATGTTAAGCACCGATTTGTTAGTATGATCTGCCAATACTGTCACTGTCAGGACATTATACTGTGTATTGTAAATCTTGTACAGATGTATGTCTTGATCAGCTAAGCTTTTTCAATGCCCTTCTCAAAGGAAGTAACATACAGTTGCAATAACGTTTCCATTGTTTGTCATGGAAGTTCTCTTTCATCCTTGGGGTTTTTTTTGTTTTGTTTTGTTTGTTTGGTTTGGTTTTAAAAAAATTTAGGAATTGTTTAAGCAAGCAATACCAAACATCCACTGGTACATAAAACATTTGTACACTGCACTCCACTTTATCGAGACATGCTTGATCAGGAATTTGTTTAATTTTACTCATTTCAGACTAATGGCAGTAACTGTTGCTTAATTGGAATGGTAGTTCTATAAATAGAAGACCTCCATCTTCAGTGTTGTCAAATTTGCGTCCAAACTTTGCATTTCTGTGACAGACATTACACAGCTGAAAAAAGAAAAAGGCAGATTTATTTCAAGTGAAACAGGAGTACAAGCAAAACATGCTATCTACTTTGACATTTCCCTCCCACAATTCTGTCTTTACCACTCCTGTTATGCTTCCATTTCTCTTCCTTTAATGTATACCTTTCCCTTAAGCTTTACAGAGGAGTCATTGTTCAAGGATCATAATGAGATCTTAGCCAAAGGAAGCAGAAGGACAATTTCTGGCCTCCCATCTGTCCCTTCAGCTAACGAATACTAATTCCATTCCTCTCACCGCCCAGCGAGGCTTCTTGCAGCCTACTTCCACTGTGTAACCGGTTTTGTTTTCTGTTCCTCAGAGTCCAGAGTGAATTCTTCATATATTTTCTATTTACTGAAATTGGGGTTGTGAAGGTTACCAAAAATTTGGTTACTTATGTGTCATCCTGTTCATTACACTCCCCAACCATGCCCCTTATGGATGTAAGGATGAATAATACTCTTCTGCCCTTATTCTGGCCCAGCAGCTGAGCTTCTCAGCTTGTCTATTTGCTAAAGTGTCTCAGTCACTTCCTAAACTTTGTTTTGCTTAAAAAAGATGAGGGCCCAGATAATCTGCCTTCTCTGATGCGGGCATCAGTGCTATCAATAAGGAGCAGTAGAGAGTCAGATGTCTGGATAATAGGATATTTATTATACTGAAGAGTACACCTCTTGTGGAACTGTGTCCCTGTTCTTCACACCCTATAGTAAGTTCTGCAGGTGTAGACGCTTTGATGTAGAGATTCAGGCCTTTTCCCAGATCTTTTTAATATTCAAGTTAACAATCTATTTCTCAGACATTGTGTTCATGGCTGTGAGTAGTTCCGACCACTATGATAAAACCTGACCTAAATTTTAGGGCTTATGTTTTGCCAAATAGTCTTTGTAATGGATATCAGATTTATGACATTGTAAATAGAGGGCAGGGCTTTCTTTTTTTGTCAGTAGGGAATAAAGAAGGCAGTGAAGTTTCTTTTTTTTTTTTTTTTTTTTTTTTTTCCGGGGCAAGGGTTTCTTTTAAACAATAGNNNNTTTTTTTTTTTTTTTGTGTCTTGCAGGGTCAAGGTTTGCTTTAAACAATAAGCAGTGAGAGGCGAGTGCAGTCACTGCATCTAATGGTGATGGTGGTATGAATTCACTTTCCTCCTGCTTTTGGTAACCTGTCTTAATAGGGCCCTGACCTCTGCTTTCACAGTGTCAAGCACAGTAGAAATAACAAACCATGAAAAAGTGAAGTTTGATGGCAGGATCTATTGGGGTTAAATTCTTCCAGCAACCTTTGAAAACTTGATTCTGCAGCAGTAGGAAGAAGCAGGATGTCCGTGGCAATCAGTACAGTGATTGTGTCATACAAACTTGCAATAGAAGAGTAGGTAATTCTTTTGCTCTCAATTTTGTTCCAGAGAAATGGAGAGACCGTGTGTGTGTGATCATTTGCATTGACTATTTTAGAATGTCTTTTGAAAATACTGTGATGCAAAGTTTAATATTAATGAGAAACAGGATGTTAGCCTGTTACTGATACATCTCCTTTCCAACAGTAGTTCAGTTTTTTGCCTTACAAATACTGTGATGTTAACCAAGTGGAAACAGATGCAAATACGCAAAGGCATGACTGCACTTGCAACAGAGGCTATTCTGTCCTATTTAGTCCTCAATGAAAGCAAAACTTAATAGAAATTACTTTGTGCTGATTACCCTAAGTCTTGCTTGAGAAATTCAGGATCAAGATCGTTTCTTTCACTAACTTCAGCTTACGGGATCCAAATTACAAATCATGAATATAATATTGTTTCTCTAGTCTATAGGAGTGATTTGAGACCTCATTAAGTCTTATAAAGCTCCTAGCTCACTAGGCAAAAGGCATTGTATTGAACCAAAATGTTCTTAGTGAAAATTCATGCTCTTCCTGGAAAAAGTGAATAGATTTTTGAACATTGTGACCTTTTTGGGTATTTATGAGTCACACAAGAATACATATAGCTGGCAGAGGTCCTGAGGCAAAAGTAGAAAAATTTGCTTTGGCAATCTTTAAAAAAAAATAAAAATGAAGAGAAAATTTCTTACCCAGTTATGAAGTTGTCTGATTTCTTAATGACAGTGTAGACTTCAGGATTCAGACTGTGGCCTAACCAAAGTGAAATATCCAGCATACAGCTCCTCCATCTACATGCATTTACTACCACTCTGCTTTCACTGGAGTGAGAAAATGGATGGTTTTGTTCAGCAGCCTCTTTAGTTGAACAAACAGAATTGTGGCTTCATTAATGGCTCTTACACAGAGTAGGATTAGACTGTAACGTGTTTTCTTTCCACAAGGAAAGACTTTTGGAAGGAAAATGGAAAGGACTAGTTATTGTGGCTAAATGCATTTTATCACAAAGGCATTGTAATGTAGCCTGTAGATTGTTGCTCTGTTCTGGAGAACTTTGGTGCAGCTCAGTGCTTTGTGACACTGTTTATGATAAGATAGATGATTTTTTATTTGTATGATAGATAAGGAAGGTTGAAAGACAGGGAATCACAGAATCACAGAATCACATACTAAGGGCATTAGTACCACAACGCATAATTGAGAGCATCCCTATAGCTGTGCTGAACGTCATTGGTACTGCACTTCAATATTTCAGCTTTTCAGGATGAGTCAGGGTAAAATGTTCCTTGGAAATTCAGTTATTTTTGTGGACTGGAAAATTTCTCGCCATTCCTCTGCAGTTAAATCGAATACTATTTATGTGATCATTGTCTCTAAAGGCCCAAATTGAGATCAGGACTCTCTTGGACAAGGTAACGGTAGTATCAACACTGCCTTTGGCATGTGAAAGAAAGCCCTGTTATGAAGAGCCATTGAGATTGTTCAAGCTGAGACAGAAGTTGAGAATCAAAGAGAAGGAAGAGGGAATAATAAGGCTGAGTGAGACTCTGAACCCCTGTGATCTGCCCCCTCTCAAATGATGCATCCATTAATCTATTTCTTCTCTCAGTGGGCCACGCCTGTAAAAAACTGTAATCTAAATGAGAGGAAAAAATATTGTCTGTGTGTATGTTTATATCCACGTACACAGGACCACACTTGAAAAGGAGCTGAGGAGGATTATTAATGATGAGAGAGGAAGATGGGGAGATCTGCTGAAGAATGTGAAGAAAGGCATCTGGTGTATGTGAATATGAAGGCTGTTCCAGATATGCAGCAAGACAAAAGGCATGTGTGTAGAAAGCAGACCCAGGGAAGACTAAAGAGCAATCACTGGAGAGCAGGGCAAGAGGATAAAGTGTGTAGGAAAGGAATTTATGAAGTATTGTGACTGAAACCATGCATGTATTTCTCAGTGCTCCCAAAGCAAGTATTACACAATGAAGAATAAAGTGCAATGGAGTTCAAACAAAATGTTCACCATTGTTACAGCAGTGCTCTAAACCACCTGAAATATTACAACTGTTATGTGTAGCATCATTAATGTCCTGGGATTATTTCATAAATCAGGCCCTAAAACGTAATAGAGTGGAGAGGGTCGGTGCTTTCTATAAAGATGAGATTGAATTGTAAGAGAATTAATGATACCATCATTACAGCCTTTAATCTATTTTATAGAGAACTGCTTCTCCTTTTATGAACAGTTTGTCCTTTAGAGAATTCTCTAGTATTTCTGAGTAAGCAATTTTTTTTAAGATTTCTTCTGAACGCGTGACACCGAGATCTTTTGTTCGGTCTTTTTCTGAGGAAAGGAATAAAGTCTGTAACAGTTTCTTTAGTTTTATGCAGATTACAATGGGTTAATCTCTGTGGAAGCAAATAAATACATGAAGTTTCGCTATATGCGCTGTGCTTCTGACCTCAAACAAACCACATGATCAACAGTCTAACTTGTATCCCTACTACTAATGCCCAAGTAATTGGAGATGGAAAAATAGATTTATATCCCTGGACATTTTGGAGAAACAATGATTGAATAGCTAACTGCAGCAAGAAACAACATAAAGAAATTCTTTGTTTTTCAAACAGGACATTTAACTTCTTTGTTGAGTGTCTTAATAGAGAGGTTTAACATTTTTTATTGGTGTAGCTTTAGCTTTGCATAAGGGAAGAAAGGGAAGAAATTCCTTTTTTTTTTTTTTTAATCATTAGGTCTTTGCTTTTTACTTTCATGCATTGTATATTGGACCCACCTTCTCTTTCACAAGTTTTTTTGCGGTAATTACTCCAGTCTAAAGATGATGCCCAATCTAACAAAGCTAATGAAAACCTGCCCTTCAATCTAAACTGTAATCAGTTTATAACAAGCTCTCTTTTCCTGTGCTTCATTACTGTGACAAAATCTCTTTTTCATTCCTCAGAATGATAAGGCAGGGGGGAAAAAAAAAATCATTTTCTATCACCAGGCGTGCATGAAAGGGAGATGGGTTTAAGCATGCAGAATTGATTTATTTGCATTCTTCCATTGCCTTGGTTGCTGCATCTTTGAAATAAGTTAGTATCATATCTTTGATTTGGCTTCTGGGATGGCAGGCCCTGGCAATCAAGCATGCTTATTACAGCAGACAAATAATCTAGACCAATGGAGTTCCAGTATGTATCAATTAATTTGGACATGTGGCACACTCGTAGCAAAAAGCATTTTGGAATTTGTTATTTGTTAGCTGGACATGTGGTAAGCTTTGAGGGGGGGGGAAAAAAAATCTCTTCGGAATTCGTTAGCCCTCCCGACAAAGCTGTCTTTACCTGCCTTTCTCAGTGCTTGTGTGTATCACCTTAACCCCACCAGCCAGTTGCTCATAATGTTTCTTTTTCCATTCATTATTCTGCTCTTTGCATTTTTGTTTGTCTCCTGCTCTCCTCTAGGCTACTCACAGTGAGAGTCATTGGTGTCAGCAGAGTACTGACATAACAGTAGGTTTCCTATTTGCTTTAACAACAGTACAAAATTCTACTGTTAATTTAATATCTCACATAATTTACTACAAAACAAGGTTGCTTCATCAACTATCTCCTAGTCTCATTTCCTGGTTCAGCTCTCGTCCTTAAGCAGTCCCAGTAACACCTCTTTCAGCTCACACAGTGAAAAGTAGGAGCATGCTGCTCTCTGTGATGATGGTATGATTTGTTCATTAAATTCTGATTCTGCAAAGGAGGTTCATTTTTTAAGAAAGCAAATTAAAACATGATAGGCCAACATTTCTGCTGTTTGCTGATCCTAAAGAGGGATCTTGCCTTACCCACAAATTAAGGGTTTTCTGCTCTCAGGTCAGGGAGCCCTTAGTGAAGTAAACACTGTACCACATCTTGAACTGATCTCCATTTTAGAGAATGGCAGTTGGAGGCAAAAGACATTTTTAAAACATGCTCAGAGTGACACTAAAAAATTAAGGCCCAGTCAAAACTGGAACCCAGCAGTTCAGCTGTTGTCTGCTTAGTCCCTCAATGAAGCATTACCAGAACTACTCCAAATGAGGGCCAGATTAGCTCCTGACCCCATGAAACCCAGCTGTGGGCTTTGAGTTCATTTTTCTATTTTCCAAAATGTTAAAAGAAACAACAACTGAAAACCCTGACCTGAAGTGAATATCCTTGTTCTTTTCTTTCAGAATTAGAGACTCAGTGGATGAATTGAGTCCTTTTTACTATTTTTTCATAAGGCAAACCTTTTTCAGAGACACAGCAGTCAAAAATGCTTTAGACTCTGTGAATAAAAGAGTGTCCATGTCTTTCTGCATCTGGTTTTGCATTAGGTAGGCTTAAATTTTTAAATGTTAAGCAGGAAGCAGCAAAATATTGTGAGGAGGTGCAGTAACCAATAGCAAGTATATCCGCTCAAGTGGAATATTGATCAGGCAATCAAGGAAGCTGCTCTTCTGCCTCTCAGTGTAGAGGAACTTTGATACCCAACTCTGTTAAAACTGCCTGCCTGTCAGTGAATTCAGATTAAGTGTCTGCACTTCAAGAAAAGGAGTCCATAAATTAACTTCTAATGCTGGTGATGTTCAGAAAGAAAGAGGCTTTCATTGGCATTCATGGTTCAGCACCTTTGGACTGGCAGGTTTTTAACTTCCATTTGCCATCCAGTACCATAAGCCACAATGGGCTTATGATTTTAGTGTTGTAAAGATACTTTGAGGAGCTTGGCAAAAGCAGCTAAGTACAGTTAGAATTTCGTGCATTTAGCAAAAGGGAGAGCAAATCAACAATGTGACTCTTTCTTTCATAAACATGCCAGTTACAGGTGACCCCTAAGAAAGTGCATTACCTTTTGCATCACACACAGGTTTTGTAAAATTTGCTATGGAACTGGTGCTGAGATAGGAAAATCACAATTTTAGGGCCTTTGTTCTTTCAGAGGCAGAATTATAAAGAATAAGAAAAGAAAACTGTATACACTGCTATAGAGTACAAATATCTGTTTGACTTTTGGCAGTCTGCCCTTCTTCATCTTAGTCTCATCTCTTTCCAGAATTAACTTTGAAAGAGAAGTAGAGCTATTTGTTAGAAGCCCTGTCATTCCTGTTCCATTATAGATTTTGAGTGGTCTTTTGGCAGACAGTATACAGAAATTCTGCTGTTGGTGACCACTGCAGTAATATCACAGGAAATTATCTGTGTCGTAAAATTTAGGTTTAACTTGTGTATATTAGTAATTTCCCGTATGTGTTCCCATAATTTTTGCAAAATTTAAGAGAACTGAAGTAGCAAAGTGCAAGAGTGACTGCTTAAAAAACCAGACAAAACCCAGAAGCTATTGTGTACCAGCGAGTCACTTTTATTTCTTTAGCATTTCTAAAGCTACTTTAAAGTATAATGTTATAGAGTTATGGTCCCACTTAATATTCTGCAGACAGGTTTAGAAGTTGGATGAAAATATTTGTCATTTTCTACTATGTTTTGGAGGACCTTTCATAAGTGCTTATGTGTAATTTGAACAAGGATTCTACATACCATACCCTGGATAAAATTCTCAGTAGCTCTGTAGTAAGGAACACAATCTTACCTCATCTAGCAGTAAAATTCTTCTATTATTAGGTATGAGAATACAACTCTTCAGTTAATGTTTCTACAAGAAATCAGTCAAAAGCTTCAGAAGCCTCTAAATATGAAAACTGAGCTTTTGTCTGCTACACAGAGTACAGGTGAAACAATTTCATGGACTTTGAAAGGAGAATGTTAAAATACAATGTTAGGTCAGTCCTTACCTGATGACAGAAAGGAGGGTTTCATAAATGCGCATCTTTGTACATTCACATATTTCTACAGTAAGTAAAATGTCATACAGCAACTAGTTGGGAAATAAGGAATGTTCATGAAGTATAAAATTCCAAGAGAGAAAAATGAGAAAATTGAAAAGTTACTTTCAGTAAATACATCTACCAGAAAGAAAGTATACCAGTGGCAAGATTCACATAGAGTATGTGCTGGTCATCTAGTAAGATGCATAGATATTTTATACTAAGAGACACTGATCACATATTTGTGTCATGAATCATGTGAATTTCCGCCCATGCACTCAGAATAGCTTTCCTGAGAGCAGCTTCCTGAAGAGCTGGCTAGCTGTTCTGTTTGAACTCTGACTGGTAAAGTAAAAAATTATAGCTGGTTATTGATTTGTTTCTCTGAATTAAAGGTGTACTGGAATTAGAAATTGTCTGCAAAGAGTAAAACATTACTGTCCTGTAAATATTCATGGCTCTGTTGTAGAGAGGAACTAAAATGCAAACTTTTTTCTGAACAGCTTTTTGCCCGTTGGACGTTTTATTTGAAGTGCAGTCACACTGTTCCCTACTTCCTCCATATTCATAATTCTAGTTCCTAATTATTTTGGGTCATTATATGTCTTCCATCTTTCAAAGGTCAAAGATACTAATTCTCTTCATGAATAATTTATTCAACAATTGATTGGGTAATGAGTGAAATAGCTTAATACATTTTTCAGGGAACAAGAAATTCCTATGTAGTCTAATATATATATTAGGCAAATATATAGTAATGAAATGAAAAAATATGGAGGAAAATATGTTTGAAAAAAGTAGCTACAGCAAATAATTTAGCCATAAGACTTGAATATTTTATTTTTCTACAGGAAGCTCATCCTTGGAATACACTTAAATTTCTTAAGCTGCAATGATATACACGTATATCTGTAGTCAAATAGTAAGAAGCTGGGTTCTATCTTTATTTCCGTATGTAGTTCTTGGGGAAATTAAGTTTGGAGAAATTCCTGTCCCTTTTATATTTTCTTTTTTGTTGTTGAAGGTTTATTTATATCAGAAGGCTCCCTAACTCTGCCAAGAACTGTCATCTTGTTGCGCTAGGTACCATGTGTACATCTGATGAAAGACAGCTCTTGTCCAGATGATCCCAGTTCAATTAAGCAATATAAATAATGAACAGCAGAGGTGTAGGGAACTGCAATTACCTGCCTGAGTGATAGATTCTATATTAGAAACCAGGAGTCCTCTTTTCCTATTTCTCACTTCATTCAAATGGACTATGCAGTGCTAATTGCCTCAACATTTACAGAAAACTATGGTTTATACAGCTTGATCAGATGTTCTTTAAAAATTTAAAATCTCAAAAGTAAGTAATCTCAAAGTTTCATTGGGGTTTATTCAAATGGCGAGCGTTTCTGTTAAATTCCCATTGACATATCAGGCTTTTTTAGACTTACTCCTTAATCTTCAATAAAAGCTGGCAACTGTTCCTTAACAATGTGTTTGCAAAAGCAGCGAAGAAAACCAATGCATACGTTCAGTCCATTTGAGCTTCAAACATAAAATAGCAAAGGAGGCAAAGAGTAAAGTAAATTCTGAAATAAAATGTGCACAGAGTTTGATGCTCAGGGAGCTGAAAAAAGTACAAGTGTTTGACAGTGATTTAATATCTGAATCATTTGTTCAGCACTGCAAAATACAGTCATGCTCCCTTGCACTTGCTTCGTTTCTCTTGTAGGAAGGAGCAGAGCCTGGAAAAATGAGGATCTGCCAAACATACTATGATGCTACGGATTGTTATTCTCTTTCTAGACCTAAAGGCAAATCTTTCACAGGGACAATCTGTGCCTGATGCCTGCTGTTACTGAATGCAGCGAAAGGGCTGGTACAGAACAATTGCAGTCTCCTGGAGATGATCCACATCCAGAGATTGTTTCTTCCTCTGGGTAATTTGGCTGATGAGTTCTTTATTGGCTAACCTAAAAAAGAGGAAATCAACAGTGAACTTTGAGGGTTAAACTTAGGGTTGAAAGTCCATTAATTGTATCTCGACAAATCAGAATCCTTTGTATTTTGCCTGGAATTTCATGCAAATGTGTGCTTTTAAAGTTTGCTGCTGTGGTTTTTGTTGGGTTGTTGGGTTGTTGGTTTTTTTTTTTCCCTTAAGAATATAAAGAGGGTTCCTTTTGTCTCCCAAACAAAGCAGTTTCATTTCTTTTAATTCTTTATTTGCACAGAGAATAAAGTATTTGCCTCAAATATTCACATATCTCCCGTTCTGCTTAGGCACAGTTCTCTACCAATGCACTAGTTTTATGCTGTTTCACAGTTAAAAAGCCCCAAAATGGCTTTGTATTGTGCATAAAATGGCTTAAAATTGTATGGTAGATCAAGCAAATAGAAATATCAGAGAATTTGGATACTTTTAATTCAATGTATTCACCTGGTTTATGTCAAAAGTTTCTTTCAACTTCAGTGCTCCACGAGTTGTATTGATTGCCTGCGTCTTTCTCCACTGAACTGAAGGCTAATATAAATCTACAGACTGCACATGAGTTCTTTCTAAGCCACCTCAAACATCATCCAGTGATTCCAAAATAACGAGAAGTTACAGGGCCTGGCTGAAATTCTCTTCTGCATGTACAAGGTGTTCAGCATTTTCAGCAAACAGAAAACTTTCAGTGGCTTTATAGTCCACCTTCTAAGGCAAATGGCATTTTTTAACTTCCAGGGTGCACAGTGTGGTTATTGGAGGAGAGACCAGGAGGAGAAGAAAAAATAATAGTGAGACAAATACCATTGGAAGACACCTTGGCATAAACACTGGAGGAACAGAATCGGTAAGAACAATTCTAGAACCCACTAAGTGTTGTCTTTAATATGAAAGTCAAATAAGGACTGACTTTTCATCCTGTCCTATGAGTACATATCAACAAGAAGACTTTGTCTGTCATAAGTACCTGTATCATAATATAACTACACAATGTAACAACTAAATTGAAGGCATAGCTAAGTAAAGGAAGAATTACATATAAAAATTATGATTTATATAATACTTCATCATTAGAGCACTATGTATGTAGTTAAATATCACTAACTCTAGTTTATGTGGAAGGAGATGTTGTGATGTGCTGAGTATGAACCAAAAGTTTAGTTGCAGTGTGTAAAAGGTATTCTATACTTGTAGTATGCTCTCCAACAGATTATTTTACTACAGTTATTAACTGGCAATGCTACGCTGAAATCCTGATAAAGAAGCAAAGAAAGTGCATTCTCAGAAGCGGATTTATGTATTCTTGTTTTACTCTAGGTTTAATATCTTAGTTTTCTAACAGAACCATTGAATTCACAAGAAAAAAAATAACATAACTGCTAAAGCTTAAACTCAGTATTTGGAGAGCAAATCCTGTCCATCAAACTGTGTATCCTAGTTTCTATGATGCATCTTATGACAAATACCATCGTGTGCTTGGTGAGCAAAGCTGATACTCAAAAGATTCTCAGATTTAGGAGGCTGTTTCAAGCAACTAAAAGCAGGAGGCTGAAGGCCACTGTTTCCTTCAACAGAGTACCATGCTTGCTAGTTCTTGTCTTTAGTCTGAACTACATTTTTTTCTAGTTGTTTCAGTTAGTGCCTGTCCTTATACTCAGACTATAGGATTTGGGCTAATGCTTTACAAAGTGTTTATCATTCTCAGGTTAAATATCAATAAACAACAGCCCATTCCTATGCTTAAAAAAAACTTCTGCCAAGTTCATAGCCATGGTAAATTCAATTTTATTTGGTAACCTAATAGCTAGTTATTATGAAAGCTTATTTCACCTATAAACATCTGCTTTTAATCTGCCTTTGTACTACAACTGATTAAAAGATATCTTTTTTTTTTACTTATTATATCTCCTAGAGCTGTCCGTTTTTTATCAAAATTGTTAATATTATGCTGCTTTTTATTTTGTTACTAAGAAAAATGGTAATTTAAAGCAGTGATATAGAACACTTAATGAAATAACTTACATTTTTTTTATTGTCTCATTTTTGCAACTGTTTTAGTTTACCTGTAAAATAATCAATGGTACTGAGTAATATAGTGAACTTCAGGATATGTTTGTTTCTTATTCTTTAAATTCTATGACTCACTAAACTGAAGGCTTACATTAAAGCCAAAAGCTCAGTTTTACTAAGAGTTGGTTAATACTGTATATCCAAATGATACACTTTAATGGGTATCTCTTCCCTAAATAGCTAATAAAACACTGCATTTGGAAGCTGGTAGCTTTACTGGGAACATCATGTAATACAGAACTCTGTTACTTTCCATTGAGTGGGTTTTGTAGATTGTAACTCCTATTGCAATGAATATTCAAATGCTTATTATTATGCAAAGATTTGTATCATTCTCAAGACAGTGAATTCCCACAAATAATGATGTCGTTGCTGTTAGTTTTCTGCTGTTATTAATCTGAAGACAACAACCCCATTTGTCAGTGTGATGTAGAATATACATATGAATAGGTGGTGGCAGTTAGAGATGACCTTTCTAATCTGTGAGTTTCTGAATATGGATTAAAAAGGTCAGTCATTAATGCCATTCAGCTAACAAGTGAGCAATTTTGTGGAATTCATTTTAGTCCCAGAGCACCAAATCCTGCATATATTACTTTCAATATGCAGAATCTAGTGTTGTTCATCATTTCCGATCAACCACTAGGAAAGGAATTCCACATACTGCTCCTGTCGGTTCCACTGAAAGATTTGGTCAGTGGTTTAATGTGAATAAGTTTCCAGAAAGAGGTTAGCCAGATTTCTTCTATGGTGGTTCTGCTTTCAGATGGTAACTTGCCTTAGATTATGATGCTGAATGTCTTCAATAGTGTCTTATTTTTCTTCGGAAATTGTCTGTGCAAACAACTTTCATTCCAACAGAAGCATTTCTGTAGCGAAAGTATCTTTCTTTTTGAGTTGAGGAGAAATATTCTTATGTCCACATCTATGTAGAGTTTTTCTATGAGTCTTTAAACACAGAAGTACTTACGTATTCTTTCAAAAGTTAAAGATTTCTCTCCTACTATTCAGTCATACAACTCATGAAGATCTTATGCCTTCATAGACTCTGGAATTTATGAGACTGGTGGTTTGTGGAACTCTGCACACACAGATTTGCCAGCATCCTGCTTTTTGCGGCTGCAAACGCACTTACTGTAAAGTTTGCATATTGAAGGGAAACTAATACTGAGGCTCGAGGCTAACAGCAAAAAAAAAAAGGAATGTTAATCTCAAGATTGCAACATTTTACTTATGGACACTAATCATAGTCTCATAAAATGGTTTGAGCTGGAAGGGACCTTAATGATCATCTTCTAAATCCCCCGCAGTGGGCAAGGACACCTTCCACTAAACGAGGTTGCTCAAAGCACCATCCAGCCTAGTCTTGAACACTTCCAGGGAAGGGACATCCACAACTTGTCTGGGCAACCTGTTCCTTAGAATCTGCAGGCCTGAGTTAAGGACAAGGAGCAGGAAGAAACTACTTAGTTTATGTAACAAATTTAATTTGCTAACCCCCTTACATTCCTTCTGTAAACAATGGAGAGAGAGAGAGCAGATCAGAACAGAAATTTATACAAATAAGTACCTTGGAGTCATTTACTCTTTTGCCTGTTAAAAGGGAGCCTGGACAGATCAACTAGTCAGCTTCATCACCTAAACCAGAGGGACTGATGAAGAAGACAAGATGAAGCACTGAGGGCAAAGCAAGTTACAAGGCCTCAGCACTTCCAGACAGAATTTAAAGCTATAAAATCCCATAGCTGTGATGATTAAGACCTTACTTAAATACAAGAAAATGGAACAGCTAGATGCAATGGAATGAAGGAAGCCTGGATTCAATCTTTTCCACTATCTTCCTGAGAGCCAGAGATACAGTCCCACCTCAAGGATTTTAACCTGAAAGAAATATGATGATTCCAACACCATCTTCTTTTAGACCAGCTGCAATTCAGTCTAGTTTTCTGAGAATGCCTACTGAGGCTGTGAACATGATCAAGGCCTCTCCTTACTTCCTTCTCTGCTGTGATGACTGGGATTCAACTTGCTACGTCAGCCCTACAGTCAGATATATACTTACGGAGCTTACTCTAGGGAAGTGAAAGCAATTGATTTTTCAGCTGCGAACCACGTACTCACAGTTTTAGAAGTGTAATGTAGTTTTTTAGGCTGGTTTTGGTTTTAGTTTAAAAAAAAAAATAACAAACCAAAAGAAAAACCAGTAGTACTTCTTGTCATGTTCTTCAGCTACAGGATGCAACCTTCTCACTGCTGAGTCCCTGCACAACGGGATCAGGTGAGTTCTTCTTTTCCACTGAAGAGCAGACAGATGGATTACTCTGATAAGGCTTAAGGAACTAAATTATGCTGAATAAACTTAATTCAGCTCTCAGTTTCTGTATTTTACAACCTAGTTTATTAATGAATGCAGCTTAGATTAATGCATAACTGTAAATTGTTGTGAGTCTCTACACAACATTGAAATGCAGGAAAGTTTGCATAAACATAAGAAAAACATTTTACTAGAAAGGAGATTGAACACTGGAGAGGTTGTGGAGTCCCCACCCTTGGAGGTAATCAAAACCCAGCTGGACAAGGTACTGAGCAACCCAGATGACCTTGCTTGAGCAGGTGTTTGGATCAGATGATCTCCAGAAATCCCTTCCAAACTCAGCAATTCTATGATTCCATGAGATGCTTTCAGCTTCCAAGAGAAACAGCATAGCATCAAGATTCCTTCAGCTAAGTGTTCCTCCAATGTGAATTAGTCATGTAAGGCTGCCTTTGCACTCAGAGATTAAACATGTTCTTTTTATTGTTGCATAATTAGACAGGGAGGAAATGCAGTCTTTCAGTTTTAAGTCATACTAGTGAATACCTGGGATAGAGCAAATGGCAGGTGTTTCCAAGGCAAATATGCAATCATTCTTTTAGTCACCATTGAAAGGTTTAATTCAATACATATAAACAAGCTATAAACACACAAACGCCTTCATTTTCTTTATAACATAACATTTGTAAATACCAGTGAAAAGATTGCACGTGTCCAATGACATTTGTAACTGAATTAAAACCTCAAGAAATGAGATCACCAAGGGAAAGGTGGGTGAGAAATGTACAACTGTTTTAATAGTGTTATCAGTTACAGATGAGCAAGGAACGTCTTATGAGGACAGCGGGGATAACAAAAGAAGTATCAAGCTGTTGCTAGAAAAAACACATATAGAAAAGTGTATGACCAAAGATCAAGCAACAAAGGAGACTGAAATTGAAAGATCAGTGTAACATGGAGCTGCTGAACTCCCTGTTTTCAAACACAAAGCAAATCCAGCTTAAGCTCTGTTTGCTGTAAGGGACCCATGCCCACTTTCTACATGTGGTTCTCTAATGTATAGCAAGAAGTGACCTTTAAACTACCTTGACAGATAGCAGCTGACTAGAAAATTACAGTCATTAACAGAATATCTAGAGAGCAGACTATTGTAAAAAAATGATACTAAAAGGCAGATGTTAACAATTTGCAACCCCAAAAGACAGTTGCAATAAACCCCTACTTTTCGAGTGTTCTGAAAAATTGTTTTTGAGATTCAGCATACACAAAAATAAAAGGTGCATATTTTTTTTACCCATATCCTGAGCCAATCTTTATGTGGACAAAATGCAGGAAATGTTCTGATTATTCAAAAGGAAAAAAAAAAAAAAACTGTTATAAAAATGTAGTTACTTGCATTCACTGCAAATGAAAATTCTAAATGAAATCAGTTTAGCCTTTTCCAGTCCAGATATTTCTACTAGATGAAAAACTCTTAAATTAGATATTTAATATTGTAATTTTAGAACCAGTGAAGATAATAATCTAGAAACAAACAAAGTTGACTAAAAGAAAAAACACAATTCATTTAAGAATTTCTGAATTTCCACAGCAATACAAGCATAATTTTTGTCATTAGTGAACATAGGGCTAAACTGTGGAAGTTTTTGCATTGTGTATAAAGTCAGGGAAATCATATCAGCATGTATTCATATAGATCTGTTTATTGTCCAGAAAAGAAATCATGTGGATCATGTGGATTCATTCAGTGGTTTGGTTTTATTCATATCGATTGATGTCAACTCATGGAGCTCCTGGACGTACAAAAGTAAGCAATAATGAAATATATAATGTCATAATCTTGGTTGGTGCACGCTCACATCAAAATTATCAACAGTGACATGGAGGTACATTTCAAATGGAACAGAAAGTTTCAGATGGCCAGTGGATTTCTGAGAGAGACATTGTCAGCATGGGATAGGACTATGTAGCTTCCTTTGCACGCCACCACACGTGGACTGATTCACACTGTTTGAATCAGTGTTTGGCACTTTCCTGCCAAAAAGATAATGAAAAATTGGATGGAATTCAGAGAAGCACCAAGAAAGAGGAAATAAGAGTGACACATAGGAAAAAAACCTGATGGAAACTAATAATGGAAAATTATGCTATAAAAAACCCACAAAACATGGCTGTAGAATTACCCCAGAAGAGTAATGGAAGTCCTAAATTCTAAATTTAGCTTAGACAAGTATATTTCAGTGAAAAATAAAGCCTGCGTGTGCAGAGAATTGAATGTAGTGAACTAACTAGGTTTTTCCTGTTCTTAGGTATGATTCTACTCAGTAATATCGTTTCACAGGTTTCTGAAAATACTTATCAAAAGTCAGAACTCCTCTTCAAGTGTAGAACTTTGTAAACACATTATATATTATGATTCTTGATATGAAGGACTATATTCAAGTCATAAAATCTGTTCTGGTGAAAATTTCATTTTCCTGTAAATCAAACCATATTTTTTATTTCTTTCTTTGAGGCATCCCACTGTCTGCAAATATCCTTAAGTAGAGGCCTCTCCTCCAGATGTTTCAGGAATGTAGT
>VXBJ01000433.1:761719-779741 GCA_013400055.1 Nycticryphes semicollaris | reverse complement strand
TTTTTTTTTTTTTTTTCATATCACTAATTGCTCTATTTTTTAAGGTGGACAGTTAAAAGTTAAGTGCTTGGGAGAATGTGACTGTGAGGCCAAGTTAAATTAAGGCCAGCAAGGGCACAAGCGGGGACCATAACTCATGTATGCTTCTGATCACTGACCCTGAACTTGCCTTACAGTCTTTCACATAAATTATGACAGACTGAAAAGAATTACAGTGAAATATTATTTCAGGGAGTGGCAGACTTCCCCTCCTGTCTTAATAGAGACCCTTGGAAGCAGAGTATGTTGCCTTTGGATCCTCTCATTCTTCAAATACAAAGATTGAAGCATTTCAGTTTTGGGCTTCTATCCCATTCGTTTCCTCATTCTTCTTACAAGTTTCCTTGGAGCTTTCTCTTTCTGTTACTGGATCAAGGACACTGCATGTTACTAATTAGCTCATTACTTTGTCCCTGTCTTTTATAAAGCATGTTGACTGGATCATTGTCAAGATTTCATTTGTTTGGTTGGCGGAACTGAGGTTTCTTTAACCGCAGCACCTTAAAGACATTTTTTTTCTCCAAAATATAGGTGTCACCTTTGGTGGGGAGCAATGGAAGGTTATCCCTTCCTGCTACCACAGAAGTTTTGTTTATAAGGATGTGCTTACATAAAGCTAACCCATATGTTGTACTCCAAATAATGTCTACAAACTACTGGGTCATTATACCAAGTATCAGTACTGACCAAGATGAAAATAGCAATATATAGAAAACCTAAATGCAGCAATTTTTCCTTAGAGACAAAAAGAGAAATCTTACTGAAGGGATATAAAGAATAAGAGAGAATCTGTTGGTTTCATGCTAATTTAGTTCTGATTGCTGCATGGACTGAGTGTTGGTATGAACTTGGGCTGAAATAAATTGCTCTCAATTCCTGTTTTCATTACCAATAGTCAGCCTTTTTTATGAAGATGAATTTTTGCCAACTTTCTTTCAGGAAACTTCTTACCTTTCAATCAAAAGTGAGCTTGCAGTCCTACATGAGCAAAAAAGGGGGAAATATTGCACTTCCTTATTATCTACTGAGACCTATTAGGATGCAATAACTCACACAGCCTCCTCCTACCGTTGTTTCAATTTGGGAAAATAAATTTTGACATTTTTGTGAGCAACAATTAGGCAAGAAAATGAGAACAGATTAAAGTGACCAGTTCTTTTTTTGAGAACTCTAGTTTTGAAGTTCGTCAATGGTTTGGTTTTTTTTCTATTTTCAACACTATTTTATCATGCATCATAAACACTTTTGAATAGGAATTCATTCTGAGCCCTATGTATACATTAAAAAAAAGATAAATTCAAGGATTCTTTTTTCTCCATTCTTTTTTCTCCATTCTTTCTTTCCCAAAATATTTTATACTTAAGACTCACTGAAACTGCCTTGGGAACAGGTTCTGCTTAAGAAATATTTTTTTAAAAAAACTGCTTTCCACGCTACAAGCAAAGTTTTTATCAGTTTTGCGTGGTTTTGATTCACTGTTAAATTTCTAGGATATTTTAAAATAAACAATGGAATTAACATAATATGACATTATATTCATAATGAATAAATGAAGTTAAAAATCATAGAATTTGTGTAACCTAAGCATAAGACATTCCTCAGAAATTACAAGGTCCTTTATCTCATCCTATCCAAGGCATATGAATAAGAGCCTTTAGGGAGTACGAGATCTGCTTGAAACCAGTGATTGGCTCCTAAGTATGCCAGCAATTCTCTGCCTGCAGGTCTGTCAATTCACTTTTCATATTTGAAAGTATAAATGATAATCTGTAACTAAACAGGAAAGCAAATAGTAAATTCCAACTGAGTTTGGTTACTTAGGCAGTTTTGTTGGGTGGAGGTTTTTTTTGTTTTTCATCTTCCTTTGGACCTGATCTAAATGTGATTGAAGGTCAGTACAAAAAATGTACAGGTGACTTAGAATATGACTTGCATTTGAAAGCCAAAGAAACCTGTGCTCCTAAATCAGTTACATGTGTCTGGGAATCCCACTAAAGTCTATAAACAGTCCTTTAACTTCACTGTGAATTAAATATGACCTTCTTTCCAAAGATAAATTTCATGGTGTGAATTTATTCTACATTCTAGTTTTGTCTGTAGCTGGGCTAGACAGACTGGTAGAATGGCATTGGAAGGTATGAGAGTACTTTTTTGTATAGATTTATGCCATTTCTATTCCCATAGCAACAGTGTAGCCCTCATTCATATTAATCAACTCTTAATTTAGAAGCTTTATAGCAATTTGAATGATAACAGATAAAACACAATTAATTTTGTTATTGTCTTTATCCATTATTTGTGAATTTCTCTAAAGGCACGTTTAAGTTTTGATTTGACCTGGTATGGGAGCAAAGAAGCTTTATATGGACATAAATTTACAATGCTATTATTTAGGAGGGTTTTTACCTCAAGAGTGCTTTTGGGGGAAATTGTCAGAGGAAAAACTGGTATGAAAGCAGGGGAAAAAAAGGAGGTTTCCTTACCTTCCTATTCATTTTTTTTTTCTCACACCCTGCTTGTAATTGCTACACCAACTTTACCAGGCTCAGTGATTGTCTGAATTATGTACAGAGACAGAATCTAAAAACACACATGCAAAAAGAAACAAGGCTGAGGATATTCAGAGCTGAGGTGAAACTGTGCAGACAGTGAGTAATAGATCATCTACCAAATCCTTCCATTTGATTCATACATATAGAAAAGTCAAAGGGTGATTTTTCTACTGGAATGTGTTGAATCAATTGACATTTATGATGGAAATCAGTCAGGCAAGACATTTGGTTACCCTCTAGATATTTACAGTGGGCAAACTGCCCAGGCCAGCTAGCCATGCACTGAGCACTTTGATCCTGGGTTGGAAGACTCTACAGGTTTCCCATCCTGATGCCTCCACTTCAGGCTTGTGCCTGTGTTTTATGCCACTCTAATAATTCTACTGGTCACTTGGAATATGCTGAATAATGGATAAGGTCTACTCTTGTAAAACTATATGTGAGTACATAAAGGTTTATATTATGAAATCCCTATAGAGTTATATGTAAAAGAAGCAGGAAGGGTTGGGTTTTTTTTTTATGTACAGTTTGTAGATGCATATATTGTGTACAGAGAGACATTATACTAAATATATTAAATTAATGCATATAAAAGTTTTGTTTATGTTTATACCCATACAAGTCTTATATTTAACAGGTAAATTGCCAAACTAGAAATTCCAGTTACCAGGTAGGTCACCTAATTGACTGTTTCATGATACACACAAACCCAAATTGAATGCCAGTTGTTAAGCTAAGAGTGAGCAATAGAAATATTATTTACTGATTAGAATATGAATTTCAGAAACATTCTGCAAATAATAAAACAAGAATATGACAAGAATGAACAGATAAATCTCCCTTATTATTATAAAATTGAAAACTAAATAATATGCTGTAATTAAAACATTAAAGTCCAACTTGATAAAGTTAAATGGAAGCAGTTTAACTGTGCTAGAATGACACAGTTAAACTGTGCCTGAATAAATGTTATTTCCAGATTCTGAAAAGTCCAGTAATAGATCAGCACATGCATCATACAGGTCTATCAATGCACAGCTTCTCTACAAAAAGGCTTTGCAAAATGGCTACATTTAAATTTATTTGCATGTGGTTTTGTGTCTGTTCTTCCTTCTGTATGCACCTTATCAAGAAATGAAATCTAATTATATCTTTATAAAACATACAGGGGTTTTCAGCAGAGTGAGAATTTTCAGTGGTGTTATGCATATAGTTCATCAGAATTACAGAAATATGCAGTTCCACACAAATTATGTGGGCATAAGAGGGTATTAATTTAAATGAAATAAAGTACAACTTGTTGCAAGGACTTAAAGCTGAATTCCACATTCATACCAGAGTAGGAAGATATAAAAGCACTAAAGAGTTATGACATGGCTCTCAGTGCTATGCAGTTGTAAATTTGTTTGAATGCTAGCTGATCCACAAATATCTTCAACTTGGATTTTGGTCATAAATGGAGGGTTTTAAAAATCACAGGTCTATACAAAGACAGAAAATGATAGAGCCAGAGCCTTAAACAATGTCCAGGGAATCCCGGAACATCAGAACTGTTCAATTCCATGGGCTATGCTAAAACCTCAGAAGATACACAAATTGGAAATTTAGCAACATCTGTTGCGACAGTGAAAGTGCATTCTTGTCTTCAATTTGTAGTCTAGCAAGTTGTCCTCTGTGCTGACTTTTTCAGCACATAGGCTTTTAGGCTTTTTTTTTTATTCCTTACTTTTGAAATGTGAAATGAATAAATTACATTGTTCATGCTAATCACAGCAACAGAATTACTATCTCTGGGTGAGCAAGGGCTAATCTATATTGCCTACCTGGCAATGTTTATACTTAACATTTGAAGAAGGTGGAGACCCGTAGTGCCTGCAGATATGTGTGAGAACAGCAAAATCTCCTACCAGAACCCTGTCTATACACC
Source organism: Nycticryphes semicollaris (assembly GCA_013400055.1). Taxonomy (NCBI): domain Eukaryota; kingdom Metazoa; phylum Chordata; class Aves; order Charadriiformes; family Rostratulidae; genus Nycticryphes; species Nycticryphes semicollaris. The sequence continues at coordinate 775,223 of VXBJ01000433.1, read as the reverse complement.
AAATTAAACAGCTTTTTCCCCTGCAGATTGGCAGTGATGAAATTAGATTGGATTTTGATTTTAGCACTCTCAAAGCAACTTTTTTGCAGGTTACTAGCTGCTGTTCACCATCCAGGCAAGGCACTATGGCACTTTAAATAAATCATTTAACCTCTCTGCACTGAAATTCGTTAAAACTAATAAAAGGCTTTATTTCTCACTGCATCTTTGTGCCAGAGATCAGGGGTCTAAATTCAGGCTTGTAGGCTGCCTGCAAAAGAAATATGGTATAGATAGTATTAATGATGCATTTGATTAGTGTTAGAAATTAAATTTGCTGACTAATCTTACTTTAAAAGGACAGTAAAGGACCGGGTTTTGAATTAAATGAAACAAATCTGTTCTTAAACTCATAAACTGCTCTAAGTTGCCTGTATTCCTAAATATTTGATGAGGATGTTCAAGAGAACCAGGAAATGCCACTATTTTCTTTACTGAATATTCCGGAAGCTTCCATAGTATACTAATGTTATCTCTCTCTGTGCTCACTGTTTCCTCCTCCTTTTGACAATAAGCCACTGGATTATCAGTTTACTGCCTGCACAATAGAGTTGAGAGAGTTTTCTTTCATTCCTCTCTTAGGTAGCCCTATTTTCCCATGTAGTGCTGTTTATCTTGTGTTTTTACAACTTAACAGTATTCAGCTTTTATGAAAATAGATCTTTAACTAAATGAAGCATGAAAATAAATACATAAAAGAAAATAAATATAGGGTACTTGATTAGAATTCTGGTTACCTGCAACTACCTCAGAGAATCTGTCTGTAGATAGGCCCTGTCCAAAAGGAAACTATTTTAAAAATCTTTGGAATGATAAAATCTCTGCAGGTAATTCCGTTTTGATTGAGTCTTTAAACCTTTTCTAATCTATATTTACCCACTGAACAAGAAGCAGTGAAACTTAAAATGCTGTACGAGGCTACAACTCAGGAGGATTAAGGTACATGTTTGTTATCCAGAAACTTTCTAGGAACTTATTTGGGACTTCCAAAAATTTCTCCATATTTTCTAGGACGTTCACTGTGCTTTCTGAAATTTCACTGATCTAGAAATTTTACAGGACATTCAATGGCCATTCTAGGAATTGCAGTGCACTTTTGAGGAATTTTCCATTGAATTTTAAAAGTGCTTTCTAGGAATTTTTCTGTTCAGAACCATACTAAAGGTTCTACAGCGCTTTCTAAGATTGTCTTCTGTTTGTATTCTCCAATAAATACTTGATCTAGGGCCTTTCTGGGAAAATTCCCATGTTTTCTAGGTATTTTTCCCATCATATTCCCTTCCAAGGATGATTCTGTGTAGAATCTTCCTAGGAATTTTACTACCTAGAACCATTCCAGGATTTCTCAGTGTAAAGGCATAAAGAACTGAGAAAAGGTCTGCACACTGTTCTATTTACAAAATAATGTGTGGCTGAGTAGAAAGAAACATGCTTAAAAAAAAAAGAAGCTGTGAATTACAGTAGCAATTTAGATCATGGAACTTTCACCTATGGTAGTTATAAAGTGTACTTGCCAAATACAGATGCATACTGCTTGGAGTGCACTTTTGGTATCAGGCTCATTAAATTAACACCTCAGCACAAGAAGACCATACGATACCAAACCTTGTAACAGTGCAAGAGCATTTCTAGTTGATTCCATTTTCACAATCAGACTCAAGATCACTGTTCTTGAATAAGTTTCATGTCTACCATGGCAGAGAGACCTAGAGCTCTTTAGTTCTCCTGCTGCCTGTAAAGTAATTAAATAGGCTGTATGTAAATAGAATAACACTAATTTATTCCTTGGCTATTTTTTATGTTGTTTATAGCCTGTCATTACCATATAATGATCTTGTCAGATATATTTTAGGACATATTTATGAAGAAGTGATTTCACTATCTTTTATAATCCTTTGTCTTGTGCCCATAGAGAGTTTCTGGATTTACAGACAGAGGTATAAACTTTGTTAAGTAATAGTCTCCCTGCTTAAGACAAATACCGTTACTTTCAAAACTTTGTAGAAATAATTCTGTGCTGCAAAGACTACTTTCAGTTTCCAGAGCATTCTTTACCAGCAGAAATCTGTAAGTTCTTTATAAATGATGGCTTTGAGAATCCAAAGTATGGAACATTTCTGCGATGTGACTCCCCACTTCCTCCTTCAGTGAGTTTTTTATGTAGCTCTGTAAATGCAAGCAACCATCCTCATGTAGGGTCCAGTGCCAATTCCTATCAAGGGTCTTGAAGCAGAAATGCAGCACCACCAAGAACTGAGTGTGCTCAGTGTCTCTCTCTGAGGTGTGCTCATCTCTTGTGAAGATGGTTAGAAACACTATCTTGTTCCTCTGGGCACAAATACCTAGGCATAAAGGACGTGCTAGTGAATCTGAAAAAGTCACATAAAAAACAGAGCACAACAGAAGTACAAATGTCCTAGATCTTAGTTTCATTGCTCTGTTAATAAATAAGCATTTAGGGGCTACAGAAGGTGGTACATAGCTGTTAGTGAACAAGTTGAGGGGTGATCCTACTTATCTGTATGGCCTCTTGGATCAGTTCAGTCCCTGTCCAACTGCTGAGCATTTGGCAGAAAATAATACCTAACAGCACAAACCGCCACTACTTTTTGTGTGTAACATATTGATTTGTTTCCATTTGAACAGGTGAGATCAACAGTCAAGGTCTTTTGTTGTTAGCAGTTTTATCCCAGTCAACTAGAAATAATCACCATCATGTATTCCTCTCAAGTAGCTTTTTAGAAATCAAAGTAATGATATTACTTGGAACTAAAAAAGCTTTAAAGTAGCAGCCCTTGAAAATACAATAGTAGACTCGTCTGAGGTTTCGTGGGTTCTGTAATAATGCAGCTGTTTTCCTCAGGGTGTTCTCACAAATTCATAAAAAATTCTATTTGTTATGAGCATTCTGAAACCCCAAGGAAAGCAGCTGTGTTTTTGACAAACTGGGGCACATTTTCAACACCTCTAGCAAAAGAGACATTTATAGAGGAATTCTATGCCTTATATATCCACGAGCAACATATTTTTATAACCATAACAACATATAGTGCTCTTAGCAGAAGTTTACTCAGCAAAGCAGCCAAACTGAACATTGAATTGAGCCACAATATGAAATTAAAAACCTGACCTCCAGCAGAAGACTTGCCCTAAACTTAAAATATACCACCCAGAGTGAATGTGAGGGCCACTAGGGAAATCACTGAATGATATAGATATGTTAAATGTGAACTTTTCATAGATTTTTAAATCTTTTTCCTTTTTTCTTTGCCTTTAATGTGTTCCTGAAACCATAGCAATGTAACGAATGAGTGATGTTAGTAGGGAATCTTGGTGAAGATGCCTACTAAAGTATTAATGGAATATAAAGTCAGGACAAGATAGGAACTTACCTTGCTACCTGTGTAACCTATTTCTGCAAGGGATTATTTTCTTATTTTAGTCTTTCAGTCCAAAAGTGATTATAGACCCAAATTTTATGCTTTTTGCTGCTTTCAGTTTTGTGCAAGTTTCATCAATATTCTAGTCTGTACACATTTTTATACCATATCCATTTTTTCTGCAACTGCTCAACTATATTCAGTTCTTCCTGGTCTTTGAAACTTTTCCTTTCTTTTCTTTAGTATGGCATGCTATAAAGACCTAGTCTTTATGCACTAAAACCTTCTTCTTTGAGTATTTTTCAACAGTATGTTTTATCATAATAGTTTCCCTATCATTTTGTAAAGTTTAAGTTTTCAGTTTTGAAATTGTTTCCCACTCAGACAACCCAGCTGAAGTGTCTTTGATTCACTGACTTTCCTCAATCTACTGTTCCATTCCATATTTTAATATTAGCATGGAAGTTACTCAGAAAAATGTATTGTCATTTCCTCTTAAAATGTCTTTACCTCTAGATGTCGCTAAATTTTCCAATTAAGCTGTGGCTAATCCATTTCCTTTTAATGTCATTCTTTTAATGCCTCATTCTTTGATCCTAGTCCCTCAAGATACATTTTCTCCTTGTCCCTTTCTTTGATCTTTATCTCTTTATCTCTTTTATTGTACTCAACTTTCTGAGTTACATCTGAGTTACATCTCCTTTTTGCTCTCCTTCATCTTGCACTTGCCATTCCATTGCAGAGCATCATCGATCAACTGTATGCATCAGCTACATTTTTTTGTTGGGTTTTTTTTTATTTGGTCCTTTCAGGACAGCACTTGTCTGGTGTGTCTTTTGATCCCAGTCTATAGACTGTTTAATTTCATTTCATAGTTCATTCTTCTTCTCTCGGAGATATCTTAGCTTTCCATGCAACTTAATTGTATTCTTCCCTGGCATCTAGTCCTGTTTTCACTTTTTTGGTTGCTCTTAGCCTCAGTAGTCTTGGTGCCAGCACAGCCCTAGGTTGTGTCCTCGCATTCCTGATTGAAATTAGGTGAACCATAATCTGATTTTTCTCATTGGATGACAAATAGGTTTAGTTCCTTTACTTTTGTTCGAAAGGCATGAACATTCATTAGCACTAGATCATTCCCTAAGCAGGAATTTGTTTGATATTAACCATTTTCATTTGCACTATAAGAACAGTGTTTCCAAAATTTTCGCTGCCCATAAAATTAAATTTTTGTTTCTCTTCCTGTTTATTAAGCTTCCTGTTTCCTGACTTTAGAATATATGTATGAAAATTAAAAATTTAGACTCTTGTAACTTAATGAAACTATATGAATCATAGATGGGTGATCTGCTGAGAGGGAGACTCTTACCAGCTCTGTATCAGTGAGCAAAATGCTTGAAGAAGGCACAAGGAGCCTCCCACTTCCAGGTGTAAGCATAAGTCAGAAGTCTGTAACTGTTAACTACATGTAAATTGACATTTTTAGAGATGTTTTGTCTGTGTCAGGTGAATGCCAAAGAGTATAGGCATTGTTCTATATTCATCATTCCTTGTGACACAAAGATTAAAAGATGTTATGGATCAGTTATCAAAAGAGCATCCTCTGGGAATTAAATGGGAATTAAAAAAATCTGAAACATACATACATTTTGGAACACAACTTTTTTATTTTTTTTTATCGATGAATGCATGGAAGTCAATAGCCAGACTGATGAGAGACGTCTTAGCTGGTCTAAACTGGTACATCTGTGCTTAAGTCAATTAATTTACAGTAACATAAAATGACCTAAAATCTGGTCTGATAAACATAGTCCTTGCTTTTGAATCAATTCTACTAAAGAACCAGTAAAAAGATATTTTTTCTGAATCAGCCTCCATTGATGCAAGAGAAATTAGATTTAAAGAATGAGAAGAGAATGTATTTCTTAAATTTACATTTGTAGATACAGTCTAATGCTCTGAGATGGCAGAGCCCTGTGTAAATAAAAATATGGAAATTAAGTGAACTTCCTAATTACTGGTTAAGAGCACATGTTTCACCAATTTAGATCTGCTTTTATTTAATCAAGTTCTTTAAAAGGAGAAGAATAGAAATATTAAAACTTTAGGGTCAGATAGGGTACATTAGTAAGCTGTATGAATGGTTTAAAGCAAAGCATGATATTAGTCAGTGGTGAGACTCCTATTAACTTCAATAAGATTTGGATCAGACTAGGAGTGTGTTAAAGACTACACAGCAAAAAAATGTTTGCAGGTAAAATCAGTGTAATCTTGTTAAGTATTGTGAATGTGCTTGAAATTTACTCCTGTAAGTCTTTCTAGGAGTTAGTCTTCAAAATTAGTTTCTCTAATTCACTTGATGTACAATACGGGTTTACAATTTCTCAGCTACGACTAATGACATTTTTGTATTTTCATATTTGTCTATGCCAGGAAGCTCGCCACAAGGTAGAGATAGTAGTAAATAGTAAAATAGTAAATTAAAAGTAACATTGGAAAAAACATGTAACTGTTTATGGAAAGCTACACCTTTTTTAATTTTTGAGGGGGGGGTGGGAGAGATCCCATTTGATGTTCCCTCACTCACATTGTAAGAAACAGTAGGAGACATAATCTGGAGAGAGAAATAAGTGACTTCCTGACAGAACTAACTCACACTCTCTTGCTTATTTGTAGATTAAGATTATTTACATTAAGAAGGAACTGTAGTTCTTTAGGGGGAGTTAGTGTGCCAGCGGAGGGGATTATGTAGAAGAGAAAATCCAGGCTTTTCCGGTATATGGCTTGGAAATGTTCCATGCCTTCCTCACTTCTCTAAAGAAATTACTATGGAGAAGAAACGCTCTCAGGATTTTTTCTAAAAGGTGTCAAAAAGCAAGGAAGGGAGGAAAGAAGCAAGGAAGGATTGTTAATGATGAGTAGTCTTTGCTTCTTGGAAGTGAACTCTGTTCCTGAAAGTCTTTTTTTTTTTTTTCCTTTTGGTAAATTTTATGATTCCAAAGCCAACCATATTATTCAACAAGTTTTATAATGTTTGCAGTTCTCTTCCATCCACCTCCAGCTGCATCAGTGCCAAGTGGGAAAAAGTCCATCCTTTAGGAAGCAATGTAAATTAACTTCAAAGAGCTATCAATAAAACTCCTCTCAGTTGTGTTGGCTGTCACATTTACACTGACCAAGGAGCTCTTCCATAGACCATCTGAATAATTTAAAATATCCCTTCATTAAAACCTATTTTGTTTTTAATGGGAAACACTTAAACAATGCTTTAGTGGGTAATGAAAAGTGAGTGCAATTTTGCTTGTCAAAGAGCTACATTCCACTCCAAATGCATGTAATATCATGCTCTGATGCTTGCAGTTATATAGATACGTGCTTTATTATATCATTCGGTAGATATTACAATACTAAAAGTTGATGCAAGAAAACCAGAGGATGACCTATGGTGCATTTGTCTTATAAATAAAGTATCAATTAAATAGTGAGGATGAGAGGGGGAGGAAAAGAAATTAGGGTTGACACTATCTGGTGAATATTGAATCTCTCCTGTGAATTGACTTCAGAAGTGTAAGAAAAGACAGAGTCTGTGAAATCTAAGAGTATTTCATATTGGGTCTGTATAGGAAGGCAGAATTCAGTTTTCTAAGTTTTACAAACTCATTTTGTGTCCTTAACGAGGGTTTTGTGACATGTTAAAGTGTCAGGGATTTTACTGAGTTACTGACATTACTGTTTGCAATCATGTTATGTTGCCAGGTATTGGAGATATTTCGTACTTACATTATCTCTTTGGAGACTACGATCTTTTGAGGCAAATGCATCAAAGTGTAAAGCACTTTGATTTATGATCCCTGCAACCTCTTACTGACTAGTAAATTAATCAGGAAAAGCTTGCAGGACTGGGGATTTTGTTGGTGGAAATCAGGGGTTTGCAGGCTCTATCTGCACTTAGATATCAAGAGAGAGCACAGTGATCTGTCACAGAGATGAGCCTCTGGTCAGCCCGTGACAGGGCTGTGTGCCTGCCGTGTGTGTGCTCAGGTAATTTCCCCAGGCTGCGTTCAGCAGACTCTTCTGCCACACTGTCAGCATCGACCTGGAAACTGGGAAGCAGTCCCAGGTTCTGTAACAGTAAAGGAGTTGCAGTGAACAGACTCTGAAGGACAGTGCAACTGCCAGTTTCCCAGTAGTTTGGGTTGGGAAGTCACGTAATGGATCAGGCTTAAGTGACTTCCCATACGTACACCAGCCCAGTGTCTACTAAACAAACAAATTCATAACAAGTTACCATTCCAGACAGGAATGGGCACGTAGGATGCACAGGCATAGTAAGTGGGAAATCTGCTGCCTTTAGTAGGCACAGTTAATTAATTAATTAGTTTATACGGCTTCACCAGCTGTGCTGATGGGATTCAGTGGATTTTCTGCACAGTGCCTGTTCAGTTGGTGTGTTTATCAGGATGGGCTTGCCGAGGCTGTTGATTTGCTCAAATGCTTCCTCACTGTCTTGTGTCTTCTGCTGCTTTTGAAGGAGCTATGCTGACAGGGCCAGTTGACCCTGGTACGTATAAATATATGTAGCGTGATACTGGTAAGGTGTCGCTGGACACACCTTAGGGAAAAGCTGTTCTTTTGCATACACAGGCCAAAGCCTTTTAAACTAAATGCTTAGAAATGTGTAGCCTGTATGCAGCCCTATGTACCTTCAGTATTGTCCTATTACTGCTTTATTAACAGGCACACTTGGTAAAAAACTGAAAAATCTATTGTGCATGTACATGTGGCAAAGCTTGGAACAAGTGTCAAAAAAAAAACCCCAGTAATAATAATAAAAAACTCCCTGTTTTACAGCACATGTGCTCCAGCAGTGTGAGTGAGCATGTGGACAGGATGTCTCCTAAAGCATTTGGTTATTAGTAAGAGACATGGTAGCTGTGTCTGATTTTACAAATATTTTTTTTAGAAAAGTCATTCAGGGATAAGTAGCTGACACCTTTTCTTTCTGAGCAGCTTAATTCCTGTCCTAATGAACGTGTTGTTTCACAGTACAGCAGAAAAGTGTAGTCGTTTTGTGTTATAACAGTCTTTGTAGTAGGATGGTTGTATTTATCTAGGAATGTATGTAGAGAATTTGCATCAATGTGTGCATGCATGTTTTTCTGACAGATGACTGGGGAATAGCTAATTTTACTTTCATAGTATTTTTCTAAAACTGTAACATTACCTTGAAATGACAGTAATTTTTTGTGTTCCCCTTTGAAACCCATAATACTGGTGTTTCAACGACACTGTAAATAATTCAAACCAAATACTAGCACACAGATTTAGGATTATACTCATACTTTTCACAATAATTAAAGATGCAAGCTTATCATGCTTTGATTATGGAATAAATTTTTAATACACATTAAATACAATCTCTTCATCTTGGTAAATATGTACCGTTTTAAAACATTAATTTCCACTTTGTACCAATACTTTTCATTATTTAATAGACCAGTTTTTGTCTGCAAAAGAGTCGAAGTCAGAGAGCAAGCAATTTCTATTTCAAATTTACAGCACTGTACAATACAGGACTGTGTTGCACTTGCACTGTACAAAACCTTTGTTTTCAGACTTCAGAGAGTAAAAAGTATTTTTGATTTTCATATTGGTCTGCTAAATGGAATTTGATAAAATAAATTCTGTAACATTCTCCAGGAGAAACTGACAATATTACGTTAAAAACCTGTAGTCAACAAAGTTGTGCTATAACAGCTGTGAATTAAATAATGAGGTTTTTCCATTTCAACATCCAATTTAATTAAACAATTGTTTCCTCCTTCAAATAAATCAGTTACCCAGTCCAGCAATATTATTAGGACTAGTTTATAAATATTCATGCATGCAGAATCATAGTTTGCATTTCAGCATTGCAGAACAATTTCATTTGCATTCTTCAGTGTTGGCAGACCTCAGGCTAAAGCTGCAACTTTATGTCTCTCTAGAAAGTTATGAAAGTCATTATGACCAATGACTATGGAAAAAAAGGTGCTTTAGTGATGGTTCTACAAAGGCTTTGCCTGTGTGCCCTGTGCTCTGTATAATGCCATTTTTTTCAGGTTAGTGATCTGTATAATGTTTTATTAAAAAGGAAGGATGGAAGAAGAAGATTTAAGGAAAAGTCAGGACAATTGACAATAGAAATAGACCTTTAGGATTTTTTTATGATACATTTATAAAAGTCCTGTTTAAAATAGGAGATTTGTCTTGCAGTAATATGTCAACTTCAGGTAACATCTGTAAATACCAAATCCAGTTTTCTCAAAAAAAAAAAAAGGCTTTTAGAGACTTCACTAAAAATATATATTTTCTCACAATTGTAATATTTTATCCTGTATTCAGGTCTGATGGTTTATAGATCACCTTACTTCTATAATTAAACTGGATTCGTTAAGTGGAGAAATAAACATTAAGTGAAGTACTTTTAAACTGGCTTTAGAGCATTAGGTATTGACCAGATAGAAATAGGCATTATGCTGGGGGAAAGAAAAGGCATCCTGATGCTGATGCTGGGAAAAAATAAAAATCACAGTGGGCACAAGCGTAGTAAGGCTGGACCAGTCCTTCTTCTCAGGCTTTTAAGTTTTGTTCTGCTGCCTGCCTCTGCAGCCATTGTGCCCTGGCATCCAGACAAGAGCTGCAAACTCCCATGCTCCACACTTAACACACCAACTGCTTTCATCTAACAACCTGTGACACTCTTTTCTCCTCTGAGACTTTCTTGAGCCTTTTATGTATTAGACAGAGGGAGAAATACAAGCATTTAGAGAAATATTTTACTAAGCTCTGCTACCTCAGCAGTTTCTGCTGCTGCTGTTAGCATTATATTTTCTAGTAGCCTGACCTTTAAGCCTAAGTATCTGCCAGCATGAACTAAAGAAACAAATTGTATTGGTATAACCTAGTATATTTATTTTCAGAAGGACATGCATGCACAAACACACATATATGTATGCACGTGCCCACCAACAGAAGAATTACACATAACCCTGAAGGAGACTAATAGCTGTTTTAGTACCCATTAGAGTAATGAAGACCAAAAGGAAATATGCACTTCATAATGAAGAATTTTCCTCAATTTTTACTTTTTTTTGCAGAATTAGCTTTTCACTCATACAAACAGCTTTTCTCCTGCTATAAAATCTCCACTAAATGGCTACATTCAATATGCTACTACCAAAGCATCTCCATCTAGACATGGATTTCTCGATTCTCTTTGGTTTTTACTTTACTCCTGCTCAACTCTCTCTCAGTTCACTGATCCCTTCAACTCCCTAAAGAGGTTCATAGTATGCAGGGGTTTACAAATGCAGATGTAGCAGACTAATTCAGCAACTGTCTTCTGCCTTCTCCGATCACGTTCCATCCTCATCATTACTATATCTGGAGAAATACATTTACCTCGGGAGTTTGTTTGTGGGTGGTATCTCTATGGTATCAACAGAAAAACAAATGGGACTGAAAGAAATAGGTGCATGGAATACTAATGTATCTGTTCCATAAATAATTTCTCTTATTCCTTAAAGAAAATATCCAGGCGAAATCTCAAGAGCCTCACAAGGACAGAGCCACTCTTTGAACTCTTCTATAACTAAATATGCTAGTAAAGGGCTTGAAGTTTTACTGTTTCTAGGGTTTATTTTATGGTACAAAAGATGAAATCCTATGCAAGTACAACATGGGTGATTTGTGCTCCCTGTTGTGTGGGAGTAGTTCATTGGTCCTGACAAGACAGCCTGTGGTTTCAGTAGTCACAGAAAGGTAGCATAATACACTACTTTCAAAAATAAAAGTATGAAATTTCAAAGGATTTGCATGCCTCGTGCCCCAATTTCTTACCCCTGTATTTTATTTCTGATTCATAAACGTAACAATTAATAATATAAAACTGATCTGTTGCATACTCATGTCTGGTTAAGGTAAGGAATTGATTTGTAAATTTTGAAGTGACTTGATTTTATCTTAGGCTTAAGACAGACAATATCAATACTGTATTTGCTGTAGAATTTGTGTGCAGCTGTATTTTAAAAATTTCTCAAGCATCTGTTATTTGTGTTTGTGATTTCTAGATGTGACTAGAAAGTAAAAAGCAGAGAAAACCCCGCCACCCCACCCATGTTTATAAATATGTGTATATGGTATTGTGTAAAGCAATACATTTCAAATTTGAGCTATTTACAGGAATAGAATTTATTTGCTATTTTATTGTTATTTAATTTTTTATTATTTTTAAATTGCAATATTATTATTTATACAAATAGCATATGTTCACAATATTTTTATTGCAATAATTTGGACTTCAGTCATGATAGTGTTCTTCCTCAGCAGTATTCATAGCGGTCCCAAAAATAAGTCCTAAACTAGTTTAAATTTGCATTAGCTTTAATAGAATTAAGTCNCCCAACCCCCCCTCCCACTTATAACTGAAGCTTGAGTTAACAGAGGAAACACCGGAATATGTATAGCTGAATCAGAGCACTCTGTGAAATCTTGCATAGGATAATAACACAAGTGAATGATTCCACAACTTTTTGTCTTATTTTATATTTTGAACTATCTAATATAGGCAAAAGATGATTGAGTAAAGACACGAGAGTATCATCCATCAAGGTATTTTTATACCCCAGTTGCATTTACAACAGATAACGCCTTATTTCTCGCTAGAGAGTTAAGACGTGATAAATCCAATATGTTTGTTTGATGTCTAAACCTCTTTTCATCCAGTTTGTGCAATTTTCCTGTCCTGTGCTGCTTTGACCCTCAGTCAAGTTATGTATTGATAATCTGTCAAGACATTCACATATCTCAAGACTGTCAAGGTTCCACAGTAGGTTTACTATCTGCTTTCAGTTTTTCAAGGAAGTCCTTTATTATAACACAACAAAGTCTACTATATGTAGGAAGAAAAAATCAGTAAGAGTGTGTACTTCATACCTGAGATGCTGATACATGAATAGAGGTTAGAAGATTGTTTGGAGTTATTCTAAGTAGAGCACTATTATATCTGCATTTTTATAGCTTTGTAGTTATTTTGTTATTTGTTAAACCTGTAAAATGGAAAAAAAAATTGACTTCTTAATAATAATCGGATTGTTATTTCTTACTAAGACATTGAAAGCTGGTGATGAGTTTGCACTACTGCAAAATTTTTCACTAAAATAAGTAAAGTAGAGAAGACTGTACTTACTTATCATAAAAAGGAGAGGTAAAAGACATTAATGATTTGCTAATATCAAGCAAGGTATTTTTCATGCTGGAAAAAATCAGGACCAAATTGTGACTACTGTCACCTTTGGCAAAACCTCTCTAAAGTGAAGAGGAATTAGCAATTGGTCCAAATTTCAAATTTGGCTCAAGGTTCCTAAAATATGTTCTTTTTTTTTTTTTTTAAACAGAATGTTCTGCAGAAGTGCTTGCTTTTAGAACAGTTATTAAACCCTATTTCTGAGAAATATTCTCTACTCTTATTGAAATTCATAGAGTTTTTGACTGTGTTGCCTGGCATGTGGCTCAGTGTTTTGCATGGATGTAGACTAAATGAAAATCCATTAGTGTATCAAGCAGCTTAGAAATATGGCTGTTCTAGAGAAAGTAGATTGTCTGGTTGGGTTGATACTGGAAAGGGAAAATTTTGAATTAGTAATCTCAGTCACGCTGTTTTGGCAGTGTTAAAGACTAGCTTGAGATCAAGGGAAGAAATCAGACAACTGCTGAATTGATCTTCATAAGAAATATTGCTCCTGCAAACAAATTAAAGAAAAACCAAGCTACTAATTATCTCAAGAAAGTTAATAACTTCATTAGTCTGGNGCTGTGATCCAAAATGTAATCTTGATCATTACCCAAAGTCCATTCACTTTAGGGCTTACCGAAAATTCAGTGTAGCTAACAGAAATGTCTGGTGCTTTTTTTGGTGAGGCTGTCGGAGCCAGGAGATAGGGAGGACAGTCATAGTCACAAAAGTATTCCACTGAATACATTTGGGATTGGGTTTGTTCTTTGGGGTTTTTTTGGGGGGGTGGAATTTTTGGTTTTTGTTTTGCCAC
>VXBJ01000433.1:566404-761699 GCA_013400055.1 Nycticryphes semicollaris | reverse complement strand
CCGGAATATGTATAGCTGAATCAGAGCACTCTGTGAAATCTTGCATAGGATAATAACACAAGTGAATGATTCCACAACTTTTTGTCTTATTTTATATTTTGAACTATCTAATATAGGCAAAAGATGATTGAGTAAAGACACGAGAGTATCATCCATCAAGGTATTTTTATACCCCAGTTGCATTTACAACAGATAACGCCTTATTTCTCGCTAGAGAGTTAAGACGTGATAAATCCAATATGTTTGTTTGATGTCTAAACCTCTTTTCATCCAGTTTGTGCAATTTTCCTGTCCTGTGCTGCTTTGACCCTCAGTCAAGTTATGTATTGATAATCTGTCAAGACATTCACATATCTCAAGACTGTCAAGGTTCCACAGTAGGTTTACTATCTGCTTTCAGTTTTTCAAGGAAGTCCTTTATTATAACACAACAAAGTCTACTATATGTAGGAAGAAAAAATCAGTAAGAGTGTGTACTTCATACCTGAGATGCTGATACATGAATAGAGGTTAGAAGATTGTTTGGAGTTATTCTAAGTAGAGCACTATTATATCTGCATTTTTATAGCTTTGTAGTTATTTTGTTATTTGTTAAACCTGTAAAATGGAAAAAAAAATTGACTTCTTAATAATAATCGGATTGTTATTTCTTACTAAGACATTGAAAGCTGGTGATGAGTTTGCACTACTGCAAAATTTTTCACTAAAATAAGTAAAGTAGAGAAGACTGTACTTACTTATCATAAAAAGGAGAGGTAAAAGACATTAATGATTTGCTAATATCAAGCAAGGTATTTTTCATGCTGGAAAAAATCAGGACCAAATTGTGACTACTGTCACCTTTGGCAAAACCTCTCTAAAGTGAAGAGGAATTAGCAATTGGTCCAAATTTCAAATTTGGCTCAAGGTTCCTAAAATATGTACTTTTTTTTTTTTTTTAAACAGAATGTTCTGCAGAAGTGCTTGCTTTTAGAACAGTTATTAAACCCTATTTCTGAGAAATATTCTCTACTCTTATTGAAATTCATAGAGTTTTTGACTGTGTTGCCTGGCATGTGGCTCAGTGTTTTGCATGGATGTAGACTAAATGAAAATCCATTAGTGTATCAAGCAGCTTAGAAATATGGCTGTTCTAGAGAAAGTAGATTGTCTAGTTGGGTTGATACTGGAAAGGGAAAATTTTGAATTAGTAATCTCAGTCACGCTGTTTTGGCAGTGTTAAAGACTAGCTTGAGATCAAGGGAAGAAATCAGACAACTGCTGAATTGATCTTCATAAGAAATATTGCTCCTGCAAACAAATTAAAGAAAAACCAAGCTACTAATTATCTCAAGAAAGTTAATAACTTCATTAGTCTGGTTTCATTTCAAAAGGTATGAAAGTGTCAATAAAAAAAAAATTGCATATCAACTGAATTAGAAATACTGAGAGTGAGTAATTTCAATTATCTAACAAGCTAGATTGCTTTAAACTGATAAATCAGGGGAAATATTTATATGCAGGTGAGAAGAATGTTATACAAGAATATGTGAGCATTGGGCAAAGTTGTAAAGCACCTAAAATCATTAAATAGTTGTGCCTGAATAGTGAGATGGGTCTTTAATTTTTAGAGAATGAATATTTCTAAAGAAATGTAAATAGGACTGGCTAAATAAAGCAAAGAAAAACTCTCAAATATTTTCAGGATTGATATCGAAATATTGTCTTTGCAGTTATATGTTTTCTTATTTGTTGTTGGGCAGGAATTTTTATTTGCTTTGTGGTCTTTGGCTGATATGGCAAAACCCTGCATATTTTGTCCAGCGGGAAAGGCGGGAAACACTGCCCTAAGTTATAGATGAGGTAGGATAATTCATAAACAGTGAACAATAAATAACCAAGAGGAAAAAAAAAAAACCCTTTTTATCTGAAGATTTCAAGTGCATTACAAAAGTAGCTGGACACAATAATCCCTTATTGTTTGTGCAATTTATACACGCGAGAGATACAGGAAGAAGTCAGTGCTACCGTTTTAATGTTTTCCATTACTGTTACTATACGCTGCTATTTCACACCATGTAATTGAAAGGTTCTGTCATGTTTAGTATATATGGGAATGCAGCTTGACACACAGCATAAACCTTTAGGATTTCAGTAGTATGATCTCTGCCTATGAAATCTTATTATACTTCAAACAAATTAAAAGTTATATTCTGCTCTATGACATTGTCTGCCTTGCAGAAGAAATAAAAAGAATATTTAACTGCATTCTGTGGCATATCTACAACAATTTAAGGTCTTTGATAGATTTTAAGGCTTTAAGAAACATTCACTGCTAAACAAAGATGCCAATGCCAAGCTGGATAGATTATGTTTCTATACTGTCACAACAGTGACAAATAGAAGTAACCAGGTGTGTTGAATTCATCTGAAAGTTGGCTAGTTGAGAAGAGATATAATACCAAAAAGCAGACACTCAGTGCCATGTGGTTTGTGATGTATCTGTTGAGGCTGATACAGTGAGAAACGGTGCCCCTCCATAAGCTACCACTGCTCTTACTCACCTTGTGGGAACTTCGTTTGCTTTAAACATTCCAGTTCATATGAAAAATATGACAGAACTGCTATCTGTTTGACTTAGACTGATGAGGCCACCTCTTTGCAGGGAACTCTAAACCTGAAAGTCTCTGTGGAGGCTCTAAAGGATTGCTAATGCCTGGCAGTGCCAGAACTCCCCTTTGCAGATGCTTCTTAATATTTCCAAACTATTCTTGCTTACACATTCCCAGACATGGAAAAGAAGCCAAGTTTTTCATTGTCGTATCCAAGCAGACTATTGGAAAGTGTCGCTTCTTTCTTGAAAACAAATATGCATGGGAAGGCCTTATATAGAAATCGTGAAGAAGCATAAGTTTCAATTTTAGAAAGACACTGCAGTTGAGTCATTGACTTGCACTGCTTCTCTGTGATATCTGCACAGTGGGTTTAACGTTTAGCTGTGAGCATTACTCTTTCAGAGCTCTCAAGAAAACCTGCAAAGACAGATGTTGCTGATAGGTGACAGAGAATTCATCGTTGATTGAGCCAGTTCCCTGAGTTAATAAGTGTGTGTTTGATATGTAAGTAAGCAAGTGCCCACTTTCTCCTTAATGTTTTTTGCTTTCATTTACTATTTCTTGATTCTGAATTTTGTGGGTTTTCACAATAGTTTTTCAAGTCCGCACAAATTACACTGTGTTTTTTAGGAAGAGGGGGAGGGAGCGGCAGGGATAGAGCAGCTGCAAGTTTTCAAGATGTTGTTAAAAGGATACCCAGACTCCACCTTTCGTACTCTTCCTGGTTATAACAGTACGTGCCAGTTTTTTCTATAAATTCCCTACCCAGAACTTCCTCTGACATAAGCTCAGCTGGTATTTCATCCTCTGTCAAACTTAATCTAACACGTACTTCCTGTGAGTTTCAAGGGAATTCCAAAATGAGCATGTTCATGCATGAAAACTAAACCGTTCCTCTGAAAGGCTCTTATGGAGCTATTGGATGCCCAAATGATAGCTGATTGGTGACATTTCAGCATTTTTAATTCCTAATGATTCTGCTAAGTTTGTTCATGGAGCACACCAGAAGCCCAATGTGCTTTAGCCAGTTCCCTCTAAGCTGCCAGCTAGTCATTTGTACAGTATCATAATAACTAAATAGCAAATAATTCATCATGGACTCAGGCAGTCAAAAGTGGCCATAGAGTTAGGATTTTGTATTGTTAATTAAACACAGTCAGATGACAAATAACCCGTGTACAACGGGTGTGATAATGATTGGCACATAGCAATTACTCACTGTGGCAATTAAATCTAATGCAGCAGAACTGTGAGGGTCAGTGAGGTCACAACAGTAAGTTGTAAATGAGTGATCAGGAGTAGTATCAATCAGAGGTATTTTTTTTTGCTACAAATATGAAACTTCCTATTGTGTCTCTAGTGCCGTGTTAGCTGCTTTATTAATAATAATATTGATGTTATTAATACATACAGGCCTCCCTCAGGTCAGCAAGATAGCTGCCTGCTTAGCTGAAATTCAATGAATTCAATTAAATACTGTAGCCTGGGGCTAGCATTCTAAAATAATATTCATTTTGAGCCTTTCTTATAGCCTTGGAATTTTTCCTTAATCTTATTGAACATCCTCAGGGTCCGTGTATGTGAGGAAGGGAGGTTCAGGGTCTGAAATGAGCCACCTTTTCAGATTCACCACCGGATGTGTTTGTTTAAGATAACACCAAAGACATCCAAAGCTGACAGAGCAGAAAAGAGCCATAATAATTACTGGCACCAGAAAAGTGACATTCTGTGAGCTAGATCCTCACCACTCTGATGTTACTTGAGTTATGTACATGTTCACCAGCATACCTGGTCTTCTACTCTGAAGAGTATTTCTGTTTATCTTTTGCTTTTATACCTAAAAGGCAGTGAAAGCAGGTAGAAGTAACGACTATCTGCATTTTTTTCTGCATCCAGAGCAGAAAGTACTGAGAAATGAAATGCTTATCGGCAATGAATTTTAATAAATCTTCCGCTGGTAGCTTTTATTATTTCAAGAAGTATTCACCTTCTTAATATTTTCTTTTACATATTTATAGATAAATATTTGCAGAAGAAAAACATTGAAAAATGAAAGATTAGAAAAACTTTAAAGATTCATGGTGGCTCATTTGCCTTTCATTTAAACAAATTATATTTTTTTTGCTGAGAAATCCTATAACTCTTGCAGTCAATGAAGACAAACATAAGAAACATGATACTTCAGAGCCTTGAATTCCTTCCATCCAAATTCATTACAAGCCACCGATTTGTGGTTAAAACCCAATTTTTCCATACACTATATGCAATTAAGTTTGTTTTTCCTTAAAAGCTTTAAACCTAGAACAAAGATAATGCTTATGAATTAAAGCCTGAAGGCAAGCATGGAAAATAATAAAAGATAATTCCTAAATGCTAAAAATGTCTTTTGTTATACAAAACGTAATGGCTGTAGAAGCCAGAACTAATTCTTGAGCCTTAGAAAATCAGTTAAAAGTTCACATACTTGTTTTCCCCAAGACTCACCAACATTCCAGGTGATTTGGTGGAAGAAAAACAATGTTTTCTCCTAATAACCTACCATTAAAATGCTCCTGTGGCTGCAGGTAGATATTGCCACCTTAAAGTACTCAGTAAAAGGTAAAATCTGATTGATCTTAAAGAGGTACTTTTGTAGAGTCTCACAAACATCAGCAGTTCATTAGATGGCAGATCTAGAAAGCTGAGTTTAAATATGGTGAAAAGGGGAAACGAGATAACATCAAGTGCTCCCTGATCTGATCATAAAATGAAGGTTCAAATAAAAATCACTTATGACTCAATAGTTTAAGAAAATTTAAGGTCACCTTAATCAGGAAGATGCAGTCTTTGTACTTTGAGTGGTATTATTTTGATCAATCATTGTTAAATGTAAAAAAAAGTTATAACAATAATAAAATTCAAGTTAATAGCAGAGCTGGTGTGGTTCTACAGCCAGGATACCTATTCTCAAGCTTGAAAAAATAATGTACTTTTATATTTTTTCCGTGACTGTCTTCGTGGGTCAGATTCTAGCTGATGCAAGTTATCTTGTTCATTGAAATCAGCAGTGTAATGATAATTTACACAGGCTAAAGATGTGGCTTACTGTTTCAAGTTAAAATGTTCAGTTACTGAATTTATGGGGATATAATTGAGATACTTGTAAAAAAAAAAAAAAAAGCTTTAACTTTCTCATTTATAATGGAGGTGTAGGGTAGGGGAAAAGGACCATGAAATGATTAGATAGCTTGTGTGACTAATAGGAATACCATCCCTAAAGGGAAAAAGAACATCTTACCAATACAAGTGCACTCAATTAGAGTTTTAAATTAGAGTGTAATTATGTTTTTTAAGGCAGAAAAAAAGAAGAAAGCTTTTAATCTTCTAGGTGGCCTCATTTTTGTGAGAAGACAAATTTAGGAAGTGTTTTGGCTAAGATGATGCTCTGCATCTTTCATAAATTCCCCTGGAGGGCTGGAAACAGTTGTATTAGCTTTCTCGTACTTGATTTTAAAAAGAAAGGAAAACCAAAAAATAACACAACAGCCCATGTATTTACATTCTTACTTATGTCTTATTTTTGGAAATCGAAAGGATTTTTCACTTCAATTCCTTTTATCAAATATACTGAAACATTCTGGATTTTTGCTTAGAGGTGAGTTTGTCTGAGGAAAAACAACAGAAAACCAACAAACAGGCAGGCCTGAATGTGCAGCTCCAAAGGGCTGGTTCACATGTTTTCAGGTATCACACAGGTCACATTTGCATGTGGAGCTTTGACTATTTCAATATCTCAGAGCTCGTGTAGTGACATAATGTAGTTTGTCTCCTAAGTCCTATAAGGAAGAGTTCCAGAGGAAATCATAGGGTGGCTGTCTGAAACTTCAGTTATTACCCTCTGCTGTGATCTTGGCAGTTCACACTGGCTAAACTGGGTTAGTACTTGGATGCAAGACCTCCCTAGTGCTCCTTGATGCAATGGGCAGTGGTGCTAGTGGTTCAGCAGGTGGCATTGAACGCAGTGGTGTGGCAGGGTACGATCTGAGATCAGAACTGGGAGAAAGATGGATATGTTGTGATTATGTCTGAACTGAAAAAGCAGAAAGAAAAAACCGTTAGTGTTCCACTGAAAACATAATGTTTTCTCCAGCTGGGTGTTAGATTTTTGAAAGGGGTGTATTTAATCTTTTCAGGGCAGGATTTTTCTTGTTGTTTTTCCCACCAAGAAAGATTTTTAATACAAAATACAATCTCAAAATTCAAAGTGAAAAAAATCCTGCCTTCAAAATTTCAAATCAAAATATTTTGATGTTTCTGAGAAATGCATCAGAATGCAAAAAATAAGCATTTAAGTGACAGGAGCAAAAAACAGATAACAAGTGATTAAACTACAAATTAATTTGGCTAAAATCCAACAGAAACACTAAGATTAAATAAGTAAACAAAATTCGGCTTCATTGGTTTGAATTCCAGGCAGTTGTCCTTTAATATATGGTTAATTAATAGCTGGGAATATTTGTGATGGGAAGTAGATGGAATAAACATTATGGTCTGTACTAGCCCTTATCAGCAACAGCTGCAGGCAACACCTGAGAGAAGCTTCAAACTAAGCTGACCCATATTGTCAAATACATTTAGGTGCTTAAGAAAGCAAATAAACTAACAATGTGCTTTTCTTAAAGCATAGATCTTTCAAGATACTTGGGCACCTAATAGTTCCTAAAACTGTTATGTCTCAGGGTTTCATTCTGTCCAATTGATGCTCAGCTGCCAACTGAAATTGATTCCCACCCAAGATAGCACAAGGAAAACTTTCCTCTGGGCTCAAATACCCAGTCATTAAATCCTAAGCAGCCTTCATTACAGAATGCCCACTTCAGAAATTCATTAAGAAGATAGTACAGCAAGAAGATGCTAAAGATATAACCACTGTCCTAAACTGACAACCAACTTCTTCAAGAGTTGTAAAATATTGTACCTCTTTGATTTAAGATAAGGCTGTAAATCTGATCTCCCACTTCCCCAGACAGCACTCCCATTGAACTCCTGTACGATCTCGAACAGTCTGTGTCTATTCCTTCTTCTGAAACCATTAACTTCCCAGGAAAAAAAGACCTCAGGTATGGTTCCTTAACTCTTTAGTTAGTGCACCTGCCAGAGGAACCTGGAGGTAGTTTCTTTCCCAGTGACAAATGGGGAACTGAAAATAGAGGTACTGCACCTTCTAGTATTTGTGATATATGTAATGAAAAAGGGAAGATCCTTGCACAGATATATATGATGCAAGTTCTAACTAGTCTAAGATGAGAAACATTTTGCTCCTTACCTTTCTTTTGTTAAAAATAAATTAGCATACCTTTAGAGTAAAAATAATAATGAGTTTATACTCGCAGGAGGCACTGTAGAAACAAGAAGTTGAAGTCAAAATGAAAGCTTGCCCAGAATATGTTTATCAGATTAAAATGACAGATCCCTGAATGCAAAGAGGAGGTTGGTGGTATAGTGGTAGAGTAGAGACAGGACATGCACATGACTGTGCTGTGATCTCAGTTTTATTTCCAAGTGTCACTTGGCTTTTTCTTATTTGCACCTTCTGTATGCCAGCATACAAATGGAACGCTAGCAGCTGAGGCGTGAGGACATTTGTAGCTTTCTTAACTGGGAGTGCAGTCAAAATTGATTGACTGTAACCAATGTATTAGGGCAGATAAACGAGTAGATAATTTTGTACATTTTTAACAACCATTGGGCTGGAAAACCATGAAAGTAAAAAGAGAAGGTAGAAGCAGGGACTAGAAATGTGCTTTGCTGATTAGCTGGGAAGATATTAGAATGGACATTTTCCTGAGATTGTACAAGGAAAGGAAATTTTCACTCATGTAATCTGAATATAATGAAGTCCTTATTTCATTCTTTCATTTATTGTTTTGTCTTTTTTGTTTGTAATAGATTTGACACCTGCTGTTTTTAACTCATGCCTTCATCTAATATCAACATTTCTCTCAGGGTAAAAGTATTATCTTTTTACAGTAATGCCTTTGGAATTGCTTTCCCAGTTATGGCCTAAGTAATTTTTGTCAAAGCAATATAATCTAAGCAATAACCAGCGAGATCTTGCACAGGCACTCACGCTTTCCTGCTCCTTTCAGAATATTTTATACCAGTAAGCCTTGGAATCTCTAATTTGCTCTCCAAAATACCCACGTAAAACCTGAGAAACAAGTGATCTGTAACCTGAAATAGTCCAGGTCCACGTAATACAATGAGTCTGTGGGTCTGCTGCAAACATTCCTGTCTTCACGTAGCAATAACCCGCAGCAGGAAGCACAATGCGTTGACGGCAGTTGACATTGGACAAGTATCTGGCTCTGTTCTCCGTCTTTCAGTATTCTTTAGTGGTTTCTAATTGTGACTATGGATCACACAAGTGGAAGAATAGTACTACAAGGTATCGCATAAACCCGACGGTATTTCTATTGTTGCTGCAAATGAATTACTTGGCTTCTCACAAGTCAGGGTTCTGGGGTTTCAAGTAGCTATGGACCCTAATTGGTAGTAATTTATGTGTGGTAGAACTTAATGACTCCAACAAGACAGTTCTTGCACAGGAAGTTAAGTGTTACCTTCTTGTGTTGCTCATAACAATTTCAAAATTGCTCTTAAAATTCCAGGGTGTGAGCAAGCCTCACTCCTGGTAATACTCTTATGGCTTCCTGATTACATTTTTCATCAGTGATTCTGTATGGCCTTCAAAATCAACCCCTTTTATGAGAATGGAAAACAAGAGCATGCTACCAGTTGTATAGGACTGAATAATATGGTTGGTTGCTGAGAACTGCTCTGCTTTGTTTCACTGTACATACCCTACAGCCCAATCCCGCGCTTCGTCAGTGTTATGTGTTTAATTCTGCCACCAACGGAGAATACCTGTCACAAGGCACAAGCAGGTCTGTTGCTCTAAATCTAGAGCAAATCATGGGGCACAGAACATTGTACACTAATTGTTGTCGGAGACTATGTAAACACCAAGGAAAAAGATGGATTGTGGTTTGATTGATCTTTAGAGAAAGCCTTCTGAATACCAGCACACATCTATTAGTTCAGTTGGTGTTTTTCTGATACATGGCACAATTCAGATAGTGTGAACAGACAGGATGGTGCTTGGCCATGTCCACTGGCATTATCTGTAATAATAAATAACAATTATTTTCTGTAACGGGATCAGGGAGCCAATAAGCCAAATTGTCATCTCAGCCTTTTAGCTCTGAGTTACAAAAGACTTCTTTCTCCTTCTCTGCAACTGGGTGGCAGATTGTTTAGGGTGACATTATTTGGGTCCAGATGGTCCCACCTACTTCAAAATCTGTGCTGCTTGTTTATTTTGTAATGGTTTTATACCTTGATCTTTTAACAGCTCTCTGGAGGAAGGGGAAGGGTTAGTAGGGTCAGTATGCTGGTCTTCTGTGCCACCAGTAAATGATGTTCCCCTGAATTTTCATTTCATTTTAGGTTGTGACTGAGTTGTTTTCCAGAGAGGAATACCAAAGAGATTAGGATTTATTGAATGTAGAAGATAATTATTTAAATTGACTAATGATCTGCTTCCCATTAGGGGTGGAGACACAGGGAAATTATATTTATGGCAAGGACAGCACCTCCTTGAAGTGTAACTCTACTTCACAAAGTAAATCTGAAAGTATTACTGGCAAATGGATATTTACCATTTCTCAGAGATGCCATGGTAAAACTGTTTAGACTCACAAGACTAATTCATGTGGGAAAGGAAATCTCAGGAGATCTCTGTCAACCTCTGGCAGGGTCACTTATGAGACCTAGGGGTTACTTTGGGACTGTATCCAATCTGCAGCTCTGCAAATTATGTTTGTAATCTGAGAGTCAACTTTTTGGGTTTTTGTTTGGGTTTTGATTCTAGTTCTGCACCCACAGGTTTTGATATCCTTCTTAGGCCTCAGGGACAAAGGTATATTTAGAGTAAATTTTGAATGACACTGTCACCTTGAGGCACACACAGGGAGTAGAGATCATGACTTCGCAAGTACATGCCTGACCGTAGTAAACAGCTGACTATAGAATTTACCAAAAATTAACTAGTTTACTGTGTTTCCTGATAGACCGTCAAAGTGAGGCCCCTGTGTAAGAGATGATAAAGTTTGGAAGTTCATATGGAAGCTTCCCATGAATATGCCCTGCTTTTAGAGTAGAGAAGACAACCCTTTGATAATTATCACCAAATTAGGTTCTCATTGGGGTTAATTAGAACACAGTGCGGCAGCCTCTGAAACCACACTGGCCTCAACAGGTGCATCAAAACATTGCAGAGATACTAACTTTGGCCTTGATAATGTTATAGTTACGATACCCCAAAACTGTGCTTTAAAGAGCAATTTGAGTCGGATCACTCAAGATAAACCTGTGTCTATGATTTTCACATATATTATTAGCAAGTTGAGGTAAAGTCTAGATGTTATCACAGTCTGAATTCCATCTTCATGTAAAGACTACAAAGTATCTGGTCTTTGCAAAGATTGTTCTTCAAGTTTATTAACAGAAACAAACACCTTTTCTCCTACCAACAGTAAGGCCACTAATCATAGATCCCTGAGTTGTCCTTAGGCTAGTGGTTAGGATGCTCTCTTGAGAAATGGAAACTGTGGGTTAAGCTCACTGAGGCTTGCAGGAGGCTAATAAACATATCTGCCACTCTGTTGGTTAATTATAACGTAGAATGGTACTAGTAATTTCTGTGTTAGCATTTTAGAATGGAACTCTGCTGACTTGCGTGTTTTGTATTGAATTCAATGTATTATGAGACGCTAGGTCTGCTGAGTCAGGCCCTTGATGAGGCAAGCAGATGTTCCTGAACTCTAGGTGACAGCAGCGTGTAGGCAATAGTGAGAAGACTTGCTTCTTAAAATAAGGTGCTCTAAATCAAGCTTGGTCCAGATCTTCTATTTAGAGAACAGATGACATACAGGACAGCCCAAGTAGTGTCAGTTAAGATGACTACACTTAGCCAGCTGACCCATATCCTGACCTCAGAATTATGACTCTGCTGACCTAGTTTTTGCCCTTAGCAAACATCCCTATATCCCAAAACTCAGTGATCTTCTACACTTGGCTGTGAGAAACCAAGCACATGAAGAGTTTAAGACCTTAGAGCCATTCTTTTAGCACGCTGTCGTATGAGAAAAAGTGAACATTTCACCTCTTAAATCACTTATTTATTGCAAAGATGAGTTGTTTCTAAGCTTTTTGTTGCCTTTTACCTTTCAGTAACATAGAGCAGCTCCTGTCTGAGTTGTCTGTTGTTCTCTTGCAATAGAGACTATGTTTTAAAGAGTTGATTAAAATAGAAAAGATTTTGTTTCTGTCTCCCTTCACAAATCATCCCACATCACTATGTGAACTGCAGGATAATGGAGAAGGGGGTAAAGGGGTTATTTATTCCATATTAGTTCAATATTTATAATGAAACTTTGGAATTAATGTTTCTTCCCTTCTAGCTTTTTTGCTGCACTGTATATACAACTTGTCCCACAGCAAGCTCAAGTTACAGTAATTTATTCTTCGAGTGCAGGCTGATTATGTAAAACTGTGGTAAGAAAGGCTGATATACACTTTGTCCTAAACATGAAGAACTTAAAGCATCAGTTCTACTTCACAAAGAAACTGTCCTCAGTTTCAGAACAATGCTGAGATTCTTAGCAGTCTTGCACACCACCTAACCATGTAACTTAGCCAGGCAGCCATGACCAAGACATCAGAAGAACATCAGGTGTACACCAATTTCTTACTCTTGCCAAAATAGCAACTGAAGAAAGAACACCACCTTGCCTTTCTGGGTGTCCATAAGAAGGTCCAGTCTCCCGTAGAATTAGTGTGTAATCTATACATGAGGTGAGGCATATAATTCTGCTCCCCAACCTAACATTAAAGAAAGCAAGAATCTTGAAGGAGTAGCCAGCACATATCCAGGGATTAGTAGTATCACAAACAATTCCTACATATATTCTTAAGTGTTCTGTCCAAATGCACTCAGATAACATTTACCTTTGCATTCTCTGTGGATATAAGAAAAAAATGTTGGTAACATGGAATTTTTAGTAAAGGCTAGTTAAATGAAGCTAAATCCAAACAAATTTTTTTTTCCTGAAAAAAGGAAAGGTTATCTAAACTGTACAAGGTACAGCAAATATCATGAAAAAATCTAGTCTGATCTAGCAGTCATTATTATATTTATACCTTTAGCACAACCATTTTTTAGGGATTAAATATGTGTGCTTTGTTTTAAGAAGTTTTTCAAAGTACAACACATTTAGTAATGTCTGAGTCTGGCAGAACTGACAGCTACCAGTTGCCAAAGGGCTTTTCCAGCAAGAAGGCAGGGATAGCTAGACCTTAATTAGTCTCTGTGTTGATAGTTCATTGGAAAATAAAGAGCAAAAAAAACCCCGAATTCTCATTTCCCCATACTATTTGTAAGATAAGTAAATGACCATTGTATGTGCTCCTGCACCACCACATCGCTTTGGTTTTGGAATAACAGTAGAGATGAACAGAACTTGACAAATATAAAGACTGAATATTATATGAACACGTCAAAGCCTGCTGCTTGTATATAAATTATCTCAACATTTATTAAATTCTCACAAAGCTTACTCCATCTTTCTTTACATATGCCTTTTCTATCCTGTCTTTCCCAGCATCTGCTTGTGGCTAGAAATGCAAGAGAGGGAACCTAATTTGGTGGTAAAGCACCTCTCTCCAAAAATTCACCGGGTAGATATTTCTAATATTTTTCAGACATCCTCAACAGTTGTTTCCAACATAGTCTCCTTTATTTTCCCACATAAAATTCTCTCCTTTTTGTCAGACTATCAAGGTAAATGTTTAGGTAATTGTCAGGTTCCATGCAGTTCAGAATCCTGCATTCTGTGAATGAGAATTGTGTTCCCTCAGTAAATGTCTTTGCTTTACCAAATTCCAAGTAAGTGTGGTAAGCAACACAAAAAGCCTGAAACTGCAGTTCTGTTGCTGATTCCCTCAGTAGTTACTTCCTCCTTCTGTACCTCTTGGCAGGTACAACAGCACATAACAAAAGGGAGGTGTGGGTGGGATATCTCACTTCTTTGACTCTTGCCAGCAAAACATTGTAATCTTGTCTAAAGGGAGTTTAGCTTTTTCTTAGTCCAGGTGGCTTGAGTCGCCCTATGCTCAAAAAATTGAAGAAGTTCCTGTAGAGCCTCAAGCAAATCATTGAGAAATTAGGAATCACATGAGTGGAAGTGTTCAGAACCACTTACATGATTTAGGAGCACAGGTCTATTGGTTTTCAGTGAGAATCAAACTCTTTCGCATTATCTAAACCTTGTAATTGTATTTGAAGAGAACAGAACAAAGCTCACACAAAACATTTGGGCTTTTTTTCTTCCTCCTCCCCTTCCCTATTAAGTATCAGTAGTTCCCAATACTAACCCCGACATACTTTAATACTTTAACCCAATATTTAATCCCAATACTTTAACCCTGGGGCACCGGGGTTAAAATTTACTGTAATGAAACATAGGTTAGGACAAGCTAATGTAAAATCACAAATAATACCTGGACAGGCGATCAATACTCTTTTAAATGCTTATAGGAAAGAATTGCTAAGTAGTTCCTATTATTGCCTTGCTAGTATCTGCATTAATAGTAAACATTCTAAAGTGGTTTTGAGTTTCAATTATTAATCTATCAAAATACATAAAATCTTGGCTTCAACTGTTAGCATTTATTTCACCATCATTAAGATCATCTCAATTTGCAGGTGGAAAGGAAATCATTATTATTATTATTTACCTCACCCTCTTTTCCAGTTCAAATTATATGACTAAGACAGGCTTTATGTTTCTGCTTCTTAAAAATCAGTATATTTTGAAATTTAATCCCGTTTAAGAGCTTTCTCTCCTTTAATGATAAATATGCACTCGTGTGTATCAGCAAAGGTTTCACATGAATGATTATTAGACCTGTATGTTCCCCATTTTGGCCTTTCAGATAGTACAACACATCCTGTGTGGAATGCTTATTTAGTAAATTACAGGTTTTTTACAAGGTAACGCCTGTTGTAGTATCCAGGAAGTAGCAATGAATGGAAAAGGTGTGGCAGATCTCCCTTTGACTGGGATAACTGTTGTCCTATAGAGAGTACCAAAAAAAATTGTTAGTTTTCATCTAAACTGACAGCCTTAATTTGCATTCATAACTCTTCCTTTTGTAATTGGATGCTGAAGAAGTGCTACAATCCTAAAGGTCATCATTTGACATTTGATGACATCATGCCATATAAGTGACATTGGCGTGCTGCAGTGAGTCCACAAAATCTGAAAACACTTACTAATATTTTTGTTTAGGATTTATTTGGGAACAATATAGGATTATCTTGCAGGACCTTAGATATGCACAGTCAGCTATTTTGCATAGCATAATAACCCTGATAAGAGCCTTTTCCTCTCCAGCAGGAGAAGGGATAGTAGGCATGGAATATTGCCTCTCTGTCTCCTTCAAAATAAATAAAAAAGAAGGAAAGCAAGACAAACATAGATGTTTGCTTCATAGATTTGTGAGATTCTATTGAGCACTTGTCCATAAAGTTAAAAAATAGGAGTATATTTTATATTCTGTTTTAATTGATCATATTTAATAATATATATATACTTGATGACACTGTCAGTATCATGAAATACTCATATAATCTGTCCCCAGCAAGTCTAAAACCACTTTAATTTTCAAATATGTGCAAAATCGCAAGGATTTTTTTAAATATTCAGTCCACTGGTTGAGTTTAATTTTTTTTTCAGTCGCCATAATTCCATTTCTATCTCTCTCTTATCTATTGGTATCTTACTGGTGTCAGTGATATAATTGCATATATTTTGGGGTGAATGTAGCTTATCAACACTGTATTCAGGAAAATAACATGAAATTTTTAAAAATTTCAAACTAGTATCAGGAAGAAGAGATTTCTCTGAAAATGTAAGGATGAATCAAACATTTGTTTGCCTCACTATTTTGCCATTTACAAACATGCCTCCCTCAAACAGCGCACAATCTTTCCCATGTTACACAAGCCAAAAAGCCGAGTGTAATTGTGTCTCCATATGTCTTCCCATAATGCCATATCTGTTTTACTTTCCTTCAGCTTCTTCAAATCCTTGCAGTCTTCCCTCCACCCAGTCTGGGTGAACTGCTAAAACTAATTTTCGCTCTGTGATGAGGTGACAACTCATGAACAGTGGGTGTGTATAACTGATTTCTTTTTAAACCAATGACTCTTTTATGTCCAAGGAGAAAGAAACTATTCTTCTCTATGGGAGACACCAAACATTTTTGGTGTGGGTTAAAATAACCTCCTCTATGACTGACATGACAGTACTCTCCCTATTTCCTCTATGATTATGTGCTGTCTGCTATATCTGGGATGGAAAATCCATGTGCTGTGCCAGTTATACAGTACGCTGTAGTAAGGGGTCATTTCATAGGGCAGTATTAAATCAGTTTCCAAGACGATGACAAAGTGGCCAGTTTCGTTGACTGGCTGGAGACACTAATGAAATCGAGAAAATGCAGTTATCCTTTGCAATGGAACTTGATTCTTGTCAGTAAAAACCCTTTCTGAGAATCACAGGTTTGTCAGAGAAAATGTGACAGTGGGAAGAATGCAACTGGAAAAAGCATTCATAAGCTTTTCCTGGTCTATTACTGTATCGCACTTAATGGAACTAAATTGTTCTTGAAAGCACAGTCCTTCGTACCGTATCAGTTGACCCCATCCCTTGCAAATAGAGATATTAATTTTGCTTTAAAAAACTATTCCTTAGAGCAGGGAACCAGAAAACATTGCTTATATAATTTACAGTTTAATGAGTCCTAAATAAGTGAACCAGCTGGCAAGAGGTAAGCCAAACTATCCATGAGCGAAGTGCTTTGGCTGGAGAAGACACTTCAGGGCAGACCTGAATATTGACTTTGGTATGGCAGGGGCAGAGCAAGGATATTATTGAGTTTGAGCTTATGAGTGTGGTTTTAATTGCTAGATAGGATCTGCCACCCTCCTGCACTGTCACATCTCTAAATCTCACACACATCAGTCCTTCAGTCCTCACGGAAGTGAGGCCAGTCGCTTCCTTTAGACTGGCCCCAGAATTGTCACCTGTGTATCCCTGAAATAAAGGAGAAAAGAGAGAATTAATCTGAAGGAAACCCCAGTAAATCATCACTGAAAACTGCAAACAGCACAGGCTGATTGCCATCGCTGCCTCCACAGAAAAACACACATTTGGAAAGAAACCAGCCATCGTAACAATAACAGTAGTTTGCCCTTCAGTAAAGCCATGCTACCAAGAATCTCTCTTTCAGAATGCATCTGCAGCGTCATTATTCTTGTCTAGCAGGTAAGGAAACTGAAATTCTTTGTATAAGATAGTTTTGTGGAATAAGAGGAGGGAAAATGCTTTTCTTTTTTACACCAGACAGCTTTGTGAAGTTGTCTCCTTCCTTATGAAGTTTATGAATTGTCAGCTGCTGGAGAAATGCCAGTTCATATAGTTTCATTAAAACATGGGGAGTTTTAACAATAGGTCAGTGGATATTGCCTTTAGGAGACATCACCAGTTTGCCTATTTATGGAAGCAGACTTCAGGAATTTTGTGAAAATGTAGCTACTTTGAAGATAAGACAAAGCAATCAAAACCACCCAAAGTCAGCTGAATAATTTTTAAAGACTGAGCCTAAGATAACAGCGGTGGATTGGAAGGGATTTAGATTTGGTATCCTACTAACAAATCCATCAATGTTTTTCTGTTTCCTCTGAAAACCTTTAAATTAGATTAATAGAGTTGATCTGTTTTATGTCTAACCCGGTCTTAACTCACTCTCCCTCTGACAAAGCCATTAACTTGGATAAGACTTACAGTACTTGTAATCTTGATTTTTCCTACATCTGTCTTGCAGGTTCACATGTTTGACCTGTATCTGTACTAATTGGTTGAAATATCTGTAAAGTCTATCTTCTTTTATAAGGCTAGCAAGCACAGTAGATGTACAGATTTGCATACATCTTAAAATAACACAAGTTGTTAAAATTCTTTCCCTGCACAAGCTCAATTACATTCTAGAAACTAGGCTTTTAATTCCGATTCCTGCAAACAAAATAAATTTATTCATTAAAAAAGGATAGTAAGAGCATTTGCTGTTTGAAACCAATTTCAGAAAGAATAACATTGATTGGGATCTTTTTTAAAAACAAAGGTCTGTGTTGGAAATACACCGCTGTAATAGAAAGTATGGTTAATTTTGCTTCGATCAGCAATGATCAGCTGATTCCTCCTTTCTAATATGACAGCATATTTTGCTACTTTAAAAAGAGGGAGAGGCCTAATAGCTGATCCTACAACCTGCTACCTTCAACAATTGCAGTACTGCCAAGCTGTGGGCTGAGTTTTTACCTTGTTTTCCATATTGCTTAATATCTGATATACAGCTCAAGTTTAATGGTTTGGGATTGCTTGGCAAGTATTATATGTAAAAATGGAACCATCATAAAACTTGGTACAGTTGCTAATCTTCACTGAACCCAGTGTTTCTTACAAGA
Organism: Nycticryphes semicollaris; assembly: GCA_013400055.1. Classification (NCBI taxonomy): domain Eukaryota; kingdom Metazoa; phylum Chordata; class Aves; order Charadriiformes; family Rostratulidae; genus Nycticryphes; species Nycticryphes semicollaris. Next base: position 743,474 of record VXBJ01000433.1, on the reverse strand, counting down.
CTCCTGTATCACCCCTGATTTCCATGTGGAGCTAAATTTGAGTGTTTATTTTAATGGCTGAATATCATGTGCAGATCCAGTCTCACCTGGAATGGGCAGTGCTGGGGAATACAGCGCAGAGGCACTCACACATTCATACATATATACTTCATTCAAACTTATGTTTTTCTGAAGCAGTTGGCCTTTCTCTGATCATTTTCTACTGAGCTCTGCCTGTAACTGTTAAGTGCAGCTTTAGTGCCAGAAGATCTATTGTTTCCAATAGAATACTTTTTCTGAAGTACAGAAGATCTATTGCTTCCAACTGGCCCATCTGTACGAGACTGTACTGTGTACACGAAACTGGCTCAGTTAATCACTAACTCAAGGATCTCTACATCGTCCTGAAGGTTAGGAGAAGCGAAGATGACTCTTGAGAGGCAGGCAGTGGATGTGACTGGGAGAATTTATAGGTACACAGAACATAAGCAACACACGGATACACGCACATCGCTAATTCTTAGTTTCACCAACTTCTTTTGATTAACTTCAAGTCAAACCAACTTCTAGGTTGGATCTCTTTTTGATCAGTCAGTAAAATATAAACACTGTAAACCACCTAAAAAGTCATTTCTCACAAAGCTCGTAATGGCATGACCATGGTATGAATTTCCGCAGAAATGTATGGATAAAAAAATGTTGTTTTAATGAGGAAAAGAGAATTGATGGTATGCTTCTAACCTTGGTTCAGCATCAGCATTGTAAAACTTGTGTCCAAATCCTCAACTCCATGTCAACAATCTTTGATTATATTTACCTTGAGGAGTTTTACCCTTCATAGGTTTGAAATGCATAAATTAAATGTTTCATGTTGGGTTTCAAATGGTTTTAATCAAGTGCTCATTATCAATTAGGCGTATTCATCAGTCAGCATTCTCAAACCTTAACTTTCTCGCTATCAAAAATTAAGTGTTGATGCTATTTTAAGATTCAGTTGTAGCAGGATATCTTGGTGTACTGATCCCTGTATTACAGAAACAGCAACAAAAATGCTCTAAATATTCCTAGTAATGCCAAAAATAAAAGTCTTAGTAACTTGTGTTCTTTGTTGGTTGTCCCCTGTGAAAATGTGTGTATATTCTTTCAACTGACTACAGGATGATACAAATGGGATGAAATATGTCTGCAAAGTAATAACTGAGAACATCTCTGCTTTCGTTTACTTTGCACACAAAGAAAAAACAAGGAATTCTTTATCACATATGCATTAGAAATAAAATTTCACTCCTGTTGATATCAGTGGCAAATTCTGAAAAGCTTCAGTTGAACTGGAATTAAATTTCAGAAGTTTATTATATGGCAGATAATAACTTCTTCATCTAAATCACATGTTCCGTAAAGCACTCTGAGATAGCTTCTGGTTTTTGTCAGAGGTACTCGCTATCTGTCTGGATCAAAGCAATCCTTGCCATTGCCACAATTATTAATTAGGTATGAGTTATTATTAATTAGCTATTGTTCCTTAAATCCATATTTTGCTTGAACTTGGCACCATACAGCCTCAGAGAAATTTTTTACCATCTCCGTTTTACACATTCAAGTTTGGTAAGAAGTTTTGCACGTCAGAAGGTGACTTAAAAAGTCGTTCTAAATGAGATTTTCTTAATTGTTCATTTTCTGGTATTGGGAATGTTCACACTGTTTTCTTTAAGGCATTTAATAAACGTGCCTAAATATAGAACTTTTACTCCCTCTGTAATCACTTAGAAATAGACTTCTTCATAGGTGTTTTGATTCATTCCTTGGGGGGTGTTAACTGTGTAGGGAGCTTTCCTCCTAATTAAATCATGTAAATTATAGGCCTAAAGTTCAATAGTGTGGAAACATCCCACTGTGGCCAGTATGGCTTTAAATCCTCTGAACAGCAAACACAATAATTTTGTTGGGGACGTATTTCCGTGGGTCACTTTACCATGGGACGGACAGTTTTGGCTGATACTTAATGATAATTCACTTTCTTTATGCTGTCAGATTATATTTGCCTCTTTATTAAATTATGTCTTTTAGGAGCTCTAAGTAAGTGTACTGTGAATATAAGCATGAGCAGTAAATGGCGAAGACTTAGAAAACCTCTTTGTAGCCAGCCATATGCAGACACGTGAGTATTTATTTTATGTATATAGACATAAATACAGTATATGTGTACATAAGAGTTATAAAGTTAATCTTTAACACCTATTCCACTCCCAGGCCAGCTGTGGGATTTTTTTAGGATCACATTTTAGGATCATTCAGTACACAATCTGCTGGGTGACAGTCATATAAAACTGTGTCAGACTCAGCCGATGACTTTAATTGTATCACAAATATACTGTGACACGAACAATGCACCCTGGTGTTCCAAGGAATAACACAATGTGTCACAGTGGCAATGTGTAAATTAGGCTTCTGGGAGTAGCATTGTTATGGAAACGGTGGCCTTCAAATGAAGCTATTGGACAGGAGCGCAGGAACCTGAGCTCAGGAGTGAGCCTTGTCCTGTGATTTGGTTATGCCTGAATTCGGTTATCACTGAATTCTTTTCTGTGATCTCTAAATAGTTTTAAAATGCTTCTAATTATCCTAGAAAGACTTAAAAATAGTTTAATCATACGTCTGTTTTGAAGGCATTTAAATGTGTTGAAAATTTACAAGACTGCAGATACCTTTTTTTCTAACTGAGAAGGTGTACTTAATCTGCCAGAGTAGTTTGGTTCTGTGCTTTCAGAATTTATCCATTTTCCTTTTTCTTACTCCCCCCATCTGTAAGTATACAGATACTTACTTATAACTTTGTATACTCTAACCATTCTATGATTCTATACCCATTCATATAAGTAATTTAACTATTGTGTGTACTGCATGTATATATTTTACATTGAATTCAAAGCTCTATAAATCAGATATTCCCCAATATTTCTAAAGCTTGAACAGATTTTCATTTAACATTTTGAAGGGAGAAGTAATTGGATGTCTCTTGCATGATAGCATGGAACATTTAAATTGCACCCATCTCTAAGTATATTTTAAAGCCTAATGTTTCAGTCTATGTGATAGGTACAGACTGTCTACAGTCTGGGCTTTTTTGTTTTTGTTTATTAAAAAGAGATTTTGATCTGTGCTTGGTGTGCATGGTAAGCAAAGCTAACAAGCTTCCACTGCCTGTAGTCCATAATTAAATGATATTCAGTGGACTGTGATCTTTGTATGAGACAGTCATTTAGATCTGGGGAGTGCTGTACTCATAGAGCTTGCTAAATGTTATTGCAATTCAGGTTCGTTAATTTTTCTAATTAATATGACTGATTAAAAAGTAGTTGTAAAGCGCAAATGGAAAATCAGAACAACAAAGCTGTTGATAAATCAGCTAACTATGGAAAAAGATCTGGAAGTATGCTACTGTAAAATAAGAGTCCTGTGCCACAATGACAAACCTGGACTTGTTTGAATGTTCAGTCTCCACTGCCTGGAGCTAAGCCATCTCTAATGGTCTTAGTTCCAGCTCAGATATTTAAGTCAATTAGATAATGTCATTTTGTCTGGCCTGATTTTCCATTCTTTTGCTTTTGAAAGTCAAATATATTTCCACCGTTTAGCCTGTTGTAGGTGAGAGTTGAAGTGACCAAATTAATACAAAATTCAGAAAGGGGTTTTAGCTCAGCACTCTTGGCCAAAACCAGTGAGATTATTTAAGGTTCATCAACCTACTCCACGTGGCTCTAGCAAGCTTTTTCCACCAGTGTTCCCAGTGAGCAGAATCTTCACAAGAATGCCCACAAGCTCCACACAAGGCATCATTCAGGGCTTGATTTCCAGGTTCTGTGTTTCTGCAAGTCATGAACCCTGTAAGGCTGGACTTCAGAGTGAATGTCTGGGCCCACTAAAGACAGAAATGTATCAGAAGTCTATCTGTGTTACACCATCACAATCAGACTCTCCAGACTGTGTCGAAGAGGTGATTATTGAGCTCCTCAGACACATTGAAAGAACTCAGAATTATTCCTTCCACCAGAGGTTTTGATTTAATTAATACTATCAAATAGGCTGTAGTGTCCTATTGCAGAATAATCCGATTTCAATTACACCTCAGTCAGGGCCCCACAAGACCACATAACAGATTACACTAATTTATGGTGATATTTTGAATATTTTAATTTGTCCTTTTGTGTGGAATTATGTCAGAGATGCAAGTTAGGTTTTTTTCTCCACAAGGTGACTCTTTGAATGAATTATTCAGATAAAAGCCAGCTCTGAAATATGCTAAAAGGTTTCTAGATCCTTCATTTTAGCAATTGACACTCACTGTTAATGTCAGCCCTCTCTGTCAAGCAAATCATCCAACCTTGAAGAGGCATTCATGCTTCATATTCCACAATTGCAATATACAGAACTTAGGGAGATTACCTGATTGCAATGAATTAAATAATATTAACCACTAACATATTGTAGAAAACATTAATAATATACATGGGCTTCCTTGCATTGTTATAACACACAGAGAAAATGTAATTCTAGCAATGATCTTACGCTGGCAGGGTCACATAATAGAGCAGCTACAGGAATGTTTGTGGTGTGGCTAAATGTCAGGGTGGGTGTGAACAATGAGGTGGCCTGTATATTCAAGAGTGACCACATTAGTTATTTCATATGCATTCTGGGGTACTAAGACATTTTGTTTAATTAGGTCACATATACCCTATTAACACCAAAGTAAATTTTTGATTAATTTTGTTTTGTAGTTTCCATTGGAATCAAGCCACTCACCTACAAAGTACTAAGAAAGGGCCTTATCCATACCAAGAATCTATTTAAATAAGTTACTTATCTGTATGCCTTCCCTAAAAAAGATGATATTTCACTTAGGCTGTCCAAAGGTACACTCTGCTTACTCTGAGATCTTACTTAGCCTGTAGTACAAGGATATGCTTAACTTATCACTTAAGGCGATAAAGTAATCCGGTTATTTTTTTCTGTAGATACTTTATAAAACCCATAGTTTTCCCCACAATTTTAATTCATTGTGCAGCAGAAATCCCAGTACAAGTACTTTGTGTAAATGTACAGACCAGTGCAAATAGCAAGTTGAGTAGAGCAAAAATGCATTTTGATTCTTTCTTAGGTCTTTCCATAATTCATTTGCTGCTTTGCTGTCTTTCACCCCAGCCAAACAGCGCTTCTAGTCTACACTTGAGCTCCAAATCAAATTACAATCTGATGATGTGGCTGTAACAATTATCATCTTAGATTTTTTTCACTGAAATAGTAATACCAGGGGAAAACATTCTGAATTACTGGCTGCTACACCTTTTAATATTGCAAGAATAGATGGTATCTCTAGTTATATCTAAAGTGTAAGTCCCAGGAACACATCCCAGATCAGGGGAGCAGGAAACTAACCTGTAAAGGTTGCTCAGAAAATTTTAAAAAGGAACAACAGATAAAAGAACTATTTGATGATCCACTTCTGTGATGACTGGCTGAACATGCCTACCTTTAAACTGCCGAGACTAATTTTACCAAATAACTTTAAAAATCCTATAGTAGTATACAGTCTGCAATAGTGTCATTAGGATGTACATTTTGCCCATTATGATCCTTCCCAAGATTTCTTTTTTTTTTCTGGATTAGTGTATTTTCTTATGAACATTCCTCAAAGTTAGAGAATTCAGAACAAAAGGGCAATGACAGTCATGACTTTGACTTTGCTAGTCCAGATATCCTTCTTGCTTGAGAAATTCCTTTCCCTCTCACCTCTATACCTCCATCAGTGGAAAATCAGATCACTATGTGCTGCATGAAGGTGATTATAATCTCAGAACATGCCACAGTGCACATGGAAATTCAGCATCAGAAGGGAGAGCATGAAGAGTTGAATTGGCAAAGCAATTACCACATCCATCCCACCAGGTCTAGGTGAATAATTCTTCATGAATAACTTAGTCACTGAAAGTCAGTGGGTTTTGTGCTGAGAAATAGTGTCCAAATAAACTTCAGGTTTCTGTGTTCCCTGTACTATTTGAAAGTAAGCTCTGTATAAATTTTTAGCGAACATTTTTCTGGTCCTCTGCTCATTTATGAGCATTTCTTTGTTACTTCCAGTATTTGAGGTTGCCATCTTTTAAAGAAAGACCCCTAACATAGTTTCTGTTACATTAAGCAATCAGAAAATATCTGGTTTGAATAAGTAATCACAAGTAGGCATTATTATTACCTATTTACCTATTGTTAGGTAATGTCTAGCTAGTAATCTACTAAATAGCTTACTAACCTAAAACCCACTGGTAGGTATTAATCACATACCCAAGACAGTGCAGGGTAGACACCTTGGGCTGTAGACACTGGTGTACGTTACTGTGAATACTGGGGCACTAACATAAATGTGATAACAAATTTCAGATAATCTGTGGCTCCAGACTGATCATTTCCATTCTGTCCTGGCTTCTGAACCTTCTTTACTGTGATGAGCAACAGACTTGATCCAGCTTTCTTCCTGTCTCCCCTGGACACAGTGACAACTTCAGCATGGATGCAGGGGCTGTATTTCTTTCTGGGTCAGACTTGTTTTGTCTGACTTGGACATAATTTCATTATGAGAGAGAGAACAACAACATCCATGCTGGGTTACACCAGGTTTTACACCCCTGCAATCCCTTCTGTCCAGGAACTGCCACTTTTCCTTCTTCACTAGTCTCCCCAGTATCATCCCAGCACCACCAACACCAGTATCATACAATTACTTCTTATTACCACACCACAGTATCACACCTTGGTATCACCCTCGAATCTGCGTCACTTTTCAGCCCCAACAGCTTCAGCTTTTTTCTGGTCTCCAAAGCCTTCAGCAATTACTTCAGGCAAGAGGACCTGGTGACATCTGCATCCTCCCCAGCTGTCTTACCACGGGTCTTTCAACCAATTAAATTAAATTCAAGGTCATCTCCATGCAGATCCCATCCTCAGGATTTTGCAGACACTGCAACATTGTGCTAGCCTAAATATTTACCATCACACATTCCTAGTGACTATCCCATAACCACTCCCTCAACCCAGTATTGTTCCAGCTCACAGATGATCCCATGACACCATAGAGCCATCTCCTCCCACCCTCTCTGAAGGGCTTTGTGAAGAAAGGCAAGTGCTACCTTACACTAAGGAAAGCGTGATTAATATTTTCTCTATATTTAATCTAGTCAGCTCACTCCTTGGGTGACATAATTAATGAATATATAGATGCATATTCCTACAGGATTCTTTGTTCTAAAGGAAAAATAATCTCTACTGAGTGTAACAAGTATGCAAATACCTTGCTCATGGGTGCCTACCTATCCTGTCACCTTCCCTGTGAGGCAGGAAACATGAGAATTTTCTCAAGAATTGTTCAGCTACAGAAAGACTGGGAAATACTGCTATTGGTATTCCCAGGCGTACACTTGGCAATTGTACTTCTCCCAGTCCCAGTTAAAAGAATCTGAAGGCTAGATGCTTTGATAGAGGTGTAATTCACTTCCTTGGCTCTGAATCGTGCATGAAAATGAATGGTGGTGTAGCTTGTGGCTAAGTGGCTACTGGATGTGATAGTAATGTTTATTCCTCTGCTTAAATCACCTCAGCTGTAAGGCCAAGCTGAGAGAGAGACATTGCTGTTGAGACAGAAAAGAAAAAAGCATAAATTACACAGGAAAATATGGCAACATTTGGATAAAATCTGCCTCACCTACGTGCTTATTATGCTCTCCCTGATAAGTCTGATTTGCTTTTGCTGGTTTGACCCAACTGAACCAATCATTAATCTACTTCTAGAGAGAAAACAGGCAAACAGTTGAAATGGTGGAGGAAAATGGTTTTAACATGCTGTCCTGATGAAAACTGTTGTTGTAGGATTCATCCAGCTAATAGCAAAGGACTAAAATCTTATGACAAACCTCAGGAAATATGGGATCTATATTCCCCACTGATGTCATCCACAGTTTTTTCTTCCTTTTTCTTTTGGCAGCCTTGCTCACTTCACCTTAAAAGAAGCTCATGAAATTAAATGCCTGTATGGAAAGTCCACATCTGGGTCACAGTTTAAAGGCTGTCTTTTTTGTGCTGTTAAGATGATACCTTGTCAGAGGTATGAATGAGGAGACACATGTGCAAGCAACAGGCACATTCAGGCAAGACATACCTGTCAGCCACTGAGTCTTTGCAGTGATTTATTTGAATTTAGGGTTCATTCCTGCTTTCTGTGCAGATTTCAAAGGAAATTGCAAACATACATATTCATCAACTTCTGTTAATGGAGGGACAGAATCAGGAATTAAACAAAAAATGAAGTTTATTCACAATCACAAACCAAATGGAGTACTCTAATAAATACAGTGTTTTTTATAAAAGATGATGTTCCACTGATAACTCCACACTGATAACACTGTGGAGTTTTATTTTGTTATTCCTTAGAGGCACATTTTCAATCCGAAGCACATTTTCTTTAGTGTAGAATATACCAGTATTTAGATCACTTTTATTTTTCATTCAGGCAGATAAAAAAAAATCAATTGCATGGCTGTGTTAGCTGTAGGTTGTCCCTGGGAGTGTGATATTCATGTCTGAAGTTCATTTGTTTGAGTAAGAAATGTATGTTTCGGGTACATCCAAAGGGTCTTAATGAGATATATATATATATGTATATATATAAATGATATTTGTCTTTCATGCTGAAAGGACAAAATGGGAAGAACACTGTATCATTTACTACTGAGCACTTCTTGACGTACTGTGATCTTCAGTTATGGTAATAACTGCCTGACCTGCTCATGTGGCTGCATCAACTAACTGTAAAATTGAAACATATCACCATTTCAGATATATCCATCCTCACAACACCTAATAGGGCATTATTTTCCTGTTCCTACGTTGAGAAACTGAAGTATTTGAAGTAAAAAAAGTTCTAAATGACCAAGCCTCTTTTAATATAAGAGTGGAAACTGTTGCACTGTTTTCCAGACCAAGATAAATTCTTCAATGCCCAATTGCCTTTGATTTTGATGGAAAGCAAGGTACTGAACTGAGCTAAAATCAGTTTACAGCAATATTCACTTGGCATTAATGGATATGAATTACAGGAATAAAACTTTTCTTAAGGAAACTTCATATAATGAAGTATGAGGAATATCTTATACATTATTATGTGTAAATTATGTGTTCTGTATATGTAAAACTTAGATGAAAGGAGGCAGATGAAGGTTAAAAGTATAGCCTGGGGCCCACCAAAGGCAGACGAGAGCAGTTTACTTATCAGCATTCTGTTTCTTTTGCTTCTTTACTGGATGGTGGAAGGATTGCTTCACAGACAGGGTCAAGAAATGAAAACAGAATATATAGCTTGCATTTGTAAATGTAAGCTTTGACTGTCCGTACATCACTGAACATCCAGCAGTTCAAACACTCCCTTTAGCTTGCACATCATGTTTCAACGTCACTCTCATTTACTTGCGTTGTAGCCTCCTGTGCACTTAGTGTACACAACAAACAGTCAGTCAGTGTCCTCCCCATCTCCACAGTCTTTGCACACTTGTTTATTTGTGTAAATAGGTAAACATGCATTTTTCATGTAGGTGTAGTCATCTGCAGTGATTATTGGTGAATATTAGTGCATCTCTCCTGCTTCCCTTGTTCCTTCAGACATTACGATTACCATTGCAGTCGTTAGTTTCATATTACCTTTCATCCTGAGAGATGGGTCTGTATGTACACAAAGGAGCTTAAATATAGCCACTTCAAAGTGGAAAAGAAGCATAAAGTTGTAGAAAGAGCAGGTGAGGAGATAGCCTTCAGATTTCTGGCCCACCACATTTGCATCTTTCATGCCTACACAGGGAAAAAGAGTTTCGCTTTGAGAGCTTACTCTTGCAGAAGTACCAGGTGTGGAGGATTGCATGGGTTGTATAAGCAACACAGTAGTGAAGCCTGGTTTCCTCAGATGTGTGTTTCTGGTGTCTAGGAAAGTGAGCCCTGACCAAAGCTATCCATGGGCTGTAGGAATCACAGTAGTGCTGGGCTTTCTGTCTGGTATCTAACAATTCATGAAACTGCACTGCAGGTTTATTAGGGGCTCTAAATTGGGTTTCTGTCATTTCTTCTGAATTTCATATTTTGAGTCGAACCCACCTTCTTGTCAAGTTGGCTGAAAAGGTGCTTGAAACTGATTCAGACTTTGCAAGAGGACTGGACAGGTAAACTGACACTTGCGGTATAGACATGGATTGCACAGTTTTTAGGTACACAGTTTGGAAATACATACAAATTGTACGTCACGTGCTCTATGACCTGTCTACTCATAACCACCCATGAGAGGCAGTCCTGGCTAAGAGGACAGATGAGCACTCTATGTCACAGTTTTCTTAAGGGTGGTTCTGCATCTTCTTGTCTCTCCATCCCATATACTAGCCCTGTGTCGGCATAAAAAGGACTCTGCTCCTAAATCCAGTGTTAAGAGATACCAGCAGGGGTCTGTTCATTCTTCTCCTATTTTGTCTTACGTGTTTGGACCAGAAGCTCAACAGCACCCTTTCTGCTTTAATTTCACACTTTTCTTCCCCTCTCCATTTGCAGGGGTTGAAAGGAATTTAATTCAATTACATAAAGAATCTGTAAAGAATTTGTAGTTGTGTAAGTTTCTTCAGAGACATCTTTGCCATGTTGTGTATCTTTATTATTGCAGTCCTGTCCTGTTTGGTGTATACACAAGTAGTCAGAAGTCTATTAGCTAATGTGGTGTAAAGTAGGAAAAAGCATTCAATGCCAAGGACTATAGAAAAATATAGAGTGATGAGTCATTTCCATTTACTTCACTGGGTTTTGAATCAGGTTTTATGGCAGAGAATAAAGAACTGGATTCATATTTTTTCCATTAAATAGTAATATTGCCACTCTGCAGCAATGGTCACACAAAGAGCGCTCTATCGCTGTAATTACTTTTATCTTACCAAAAAACAATTGTCTCCAAACAATTCCACAAAGAGGACACAAATCTATATGAGAACACGTGACAGATGTAGCAAGTCACACTTCCATGTTCAAGTTCTCTTAATTAAAAACTTCTTTATACCCACAGTGTATTACATAGAACGTCCGTGTTATCGCATTATTTTAAAAAGAATGCACATGCAATATTACACTTTGGCTCTACATAAACCTTCATAAACTCATAATGAAAAGTAGTAAACATTGTTTATCTTTAAAATCCAGACACTAAACTTGAATTTACTCCTAGAAATTTTAATTAGCAATTTGAAAAATGCTAAGGCAAAGTATCTGCTCCCAGTTGTCTATTTAGGTTAAATTAAATTATTTCTGAAAGTAATATAATTAAAATCCTTTTAGTTGTTAATCAATATTTTATTTACATTTCTTTTCCCTATAGTACTTGATTAGTTCTTTTGAAAAGGGTGGGGTACCTTATTTCCTGTTTATTACATACTCAGATGTATCTGCACTTTCACTAATAGAAAAACCTCTTGTAGCGCAAAAACACTGTAGAAATCGTAATGTTTTTTCAGGTGGGCAATTGGAATTCTACCATGTCTCAACAGGAACTATGTTAACGAGTTTTAAGCTGATCTAAGTTCCTACGTGAAATATCCTTCACTAGAGATGATGTAAGTTATGTTACACAAAGGGCCTGCTTCACCTAGTTTCACTTAAACTTCTGCAAAATGAAGTGTACAGGGAAAGTAAAAATTGTCTTTCTTACGTGGTTACTCTTTATACTCCAACAGACCCAGAGTAAAGACATCAGCCTGGACTGAGCCAAGCCCTGCCCCTACTAGAGCTCCACTGATATTAAGGCCTCCACATAACTGTCCCCCAACAAACTTGCTTAATGACTGATCACATGACACAGAATATCATATCCCTAACATGTAAAGAAGCTGTTGGTGTAGAAACTATATTAGTAATGGTTAAAAAGACAAACATTATCTTTTATCTTTGCTAGATTTCTCAAGGTTTTGGTTGCTCTCTTCTCTGTTTTCATTATGACATCATTTAAATGAAACATGTGCTGTGTTCTGCCAAATGTTGTGAACGCTAGCTCCAGTTAGATTTAAATTGCAAGAGCACATGAGCAGTTTAGACTGCTGGAGGGATGGAAGGATATATTATATATAGTATATACTATTATATACTATGCTATACTATACTATTATATTATAACATGCTTCAGAAAGATTTCTCATTTGTGCTACCTTCTCGTTATTTCTCTATGAAGTTAGATTCTGTAGAGTTCTTGGGGGCTATTGGTATATTTTCTGGGAGACAGAAAATGTGGAGTCAGTGGTACAGGTCTCTAACCATCTCTCTGCACCTTTTTATTCCCAGTGTCATGAGAGCTCAGCAGATGACTGCAGCCAAAGAGCCAGCTCCTTGTAGCTGATGTGAGGAGCTGTGCCCAGCGTATGCATGGTCTGAGAGCAGAAGGAAGGCAGCATCTTCCCAGCAGTGTGAGCTGAAGGCAACCGAAGCAGGGGGATGTCAGGGAAGGTCCCTCGTGTTTCATGCCCAGTGCTTAAGACTTGACAGGTCTGTTAAGATCTATATGCTTATGTTTACATCTGAGGTTTGATATATTTATGTATACAGTGTGTGTATGCCTAAGCAGTGGAAGTTAGTCAGCCCAGTGTTTCACCAAAACTGAAACCTGAAGAGAAAGTTTGTGATGTGAAACAAATCTTTTACATTTATTTTAAATTGTTACATTTGCTTTTTTTTTTTTTCCTCTCCTGCGCTGGGACTGAAGTACAAATATCAGTGTGCTAACCAAAGAAAATGTTCTTCTGAGATCTTTGCACCTCTTTTGTATAACCTGAGCCTGTTTTGCATAACTGAGAGTAATTAATCTATTTCAGATAAACATCCAAGCTGAAACCGTCAACTCTGCATGCTTATAATTAAGCATGACCCTTGAGCGAGTGAGAGAATTGCAGTCCGTTAGAAAATGGCATCTATTACCCTCATATGTAATATTTTTCAGCCTAGTGAGTAGTTTTAGAGATGAACATTTTAGATGATATCTAAGAAACAAGAAAAGTGCTTGGCAAGTCTGAAAGAACAGCTCTGCATAGGAAGTGATTCTCTGATAGTGTGTGCTACATAGATAAACAGTATTGCAATATAGCTTTCAAAACACAGGTGTACTTCACAGGATACTACTTGCAAAAGCAGGGAGAACAAAGACATACACTGAGTTTGGAGTAAAAAGTTTCTGCTGGCTTCCGTCTTATTTCTATGCATTTTTAATAGCACCATGATGTGCCATCCCCGTCATGCAGAACAGGGACATCAACCAAAGGCTGTAAGTCTTCAGATGGACAGAGAGACAGGAGCTGAGAGACTGAATAAATGTGTGGGTGCTCACACACACCTGCAAAACAGAGAAACTATAGAAGAAATTACATATGGATGCAATGGTAACTGTGTGGGAAACATCCATTATTTCTTTATATGGCCTGATTAAGATTCAGCAGACTTGAGTACTTTTACATGAGAGAGCAAAAAAATGAGATCAGGTATAAAAACCTCATAAAATCGAATTTTAATTTAATTTATATATATTTTGCCATGAATACAGTATAATCAAATACAGAGAAACTGATTCAGAGAAACTGGTCCTGATTACAATAACATTAGAGGGTTAGAAATGATGACCCCTAAAGCCATGTATTAAAGTGTTTCTAGATGCTCACATGTTACTTAAAAGCTAATATTACTATCAACAGAAAATGAATTCATTTGATAAATAATCGTGTTAAGGTTTCAAATAAAAAAAGGGTGTCAGGACTTGGATAGCAATTTAATTTGCCAGTCGCCCTAATGCATTATTCTAAGTTAATTAAAATGCTTTCAATTTTTTTTTTTTTTTTTGCTAATGCTTTTCATTTACGTGCTGACCATTTCCTGATGTTTCAATTAGTTTTATTCACAGACATGTGTTATAATGAGCATCAAGTTAAGATCAAGGGTGACTAAAATTTATGACACTGTTACTCAACCAACCCTTGAGCCCTGTTTGACTTCATAATATTTCAGATGACTTGCTGTATGTAAACAGACAGCTAATTCAGCTACTGTTACATGTGTACTTAATGAATGTAATGACTTTTGTGGAATTAGTCAGATATATTTCCAATATTTTTTGTGTGTGTGTGTTCTAACTGACATTATGCCAAAACTGGGACATTTGGGAAACAAATACTGACTTTGGTGATGTTTTGACGGGATTATTTCTAAACTCTAGAATATAGAATAGACTTCCTGGAAGATGAGCTCAAAAGACGGAAAACACAAGTTTGAGCCAAACACAAGCATTTTGCCAAAGTCCTATTTTTGCCAAAAGCTTTTGCACACTTGGCTTTCTTTCCAGAGTGACACAGAAATATTTTCAAAGCCAAAGAAAAATGCATAAATTGAGAGTCTTCCCCACTTATCTCTAGCTCTTTGTTGGAATTGTCATCATTGGTCTGTAGCAGTTTTCTCTCTGGTTTTGTAATCTGCTCGTAACTTATACCTCCTCAGTTGTGCTATGGTTATTTGGAAAAGCTGTGCTGGAAATGGAAGGAAGAGACTATTTGGTGGAGCAACGTTCCAAATTGCTGCAAACTTTCTCCACAGCCTGGATAGCACTGAATTTTGTTGCCCTTAGGACAAATGGAGCTGGGCTCTTGACAGAGGAAGAAAAGAGAGAAGTTGGAACAGAGGACCCTGGAGAGTGTCTGCAAGGCTGGACTGTGGATCCTCCTGATGACTGTTCCTCTCAGTGGGAATCAGGTAGTCAGTGCTTTTGAACTGACACTGTCAGACACATTTTTCATCTTTTTTACTGAAATACTTTTAATAAATCTCAATATATGGGACAGAAAGAGACACACTGCAGAAAGAAAGAATTAAGATAAAGACAGGAAGCATGAATGTGATTTGATAAAATAAGGGTAATTGATGGTTCAGAGGGGTCAGGCTTATCAAGACAAAATTGCTGAGGGATTTATTTTAAGTACAGGTTTATTTAAATTATTTGGAGGGAAGACTTTGGAATTTAGGGAAAACAGAGATGGGGATTTGTACATGCTTTGTACATACATGTGCACAAGTAAGAGCTAGCCAGGTGCCCTCTCAATAACTAAATTCAGTACTCTCCTCGTACAAACTAGTACTCTGTGTTCAGTTCAGATGCCAACAAACAATGGTTCTGATTTTTCTGAAATTGAAAGCCCCTAGATATCTCAGAATAACCAGATTATCCCATGATTTACCAAGACACATATGCTTATCACAGTACTGCCAAAGCTCAGATAAATTGCAAATGGTTTAAGGTAATTTCAAATTACTTATGGGGCAAACACATCTCAGAGATCTGAAAACTGAGCTGTTTAAAAAAAAAAAAAATTATCTCCCAAACATAATTTTCATTTCAGTAAGCTGAACCAGTAGCATGCCAATCTGAGATCTAATCTAGGGGTAGCCTTTGGCCTAATGCAGTAACTGTAGCTCATATGTTTAAAATTATTTTGTCTACTTGATCTAGTTAACTCTGCTAACAGCATAGGAATGTATACATGTGATATTTAAAAGATTGCAGGTAGTTATTTGACTGTGTAATTGTCACTGTGCCTGAACTGACATGACAAATGGATTCTATATTTAACCAACAAAAGAGTTCACATGTATCCTACAAAAAGCCCTACCACCACCCTGCTTGGAAGTTAATTGGACATCAAATTCTGGCACAAAATGTTAAAAGTTTCTTGGTTTCTTTTCAGTGTATTCACTCAGACCTGAGAAGGTATAAAGAGCAGTAGCATTTTTTTCATATTGCTCAGGTATTTTAATCAACAGTGTCTCAGCATTAACACACAAGGAGATCTAGAACCTGATACAAAGAATATACAAAATGCCATAGTATCAGTCTCCCTTCTTCCCACACATACTTCTTCTGCAACAGTAAAAATTGTCATCCTATAGGGTCTAGAAAGAGTTAATTATTAATCTTTCAGATATGTCTTTCTTGATACCTTTTTTTTTTAATTTTAACCAAAAAAAGAAATTAAAAGATTACTTTAAATGAATAATTCTGTCTCAGACCATTTAGATTTTCATTTAAGAGGAATGTGAAATAAATTAGTTTGGTCCTTCATAATATCTATTGATCTACTAGACAGGTTTACAATACAATACAATTTCATTTATAGGGTATCTCATAATACTGACATCAACAAAATTACTTACAGTGAATTTTAAACACATTATCATAACATATGTATTGACTAAATTAGAAAAATCTTTACTTTATTTTTTTTAGAAATGCTTAACAAAGAAATATGCTGTTTATCCTGGAGAAAGGAATTCTAAATGGCAGGATAACAATGAGACAATACCAGTTCGTCAATAAATATCTGGTGGCAGCAGTTAACAGGTATGCTCAGCTTGCTGGGATTTATGGTACAAAATGCTCACAGTAAGCATCATTCTCTATTGTCCTACAGCTTGGAAAGACATCTTCACTGTAATTTCATTGTAAAATAATGAAGATAACTGATTCAGTAAAACTCTTGCCTCATTTCTACTGAAAGCAATTTTTCCTGAGAGCAATTATGTCAGATTCTGCACCTGGGATGGTGTAATCCTGTATGTACTTGTAGACTGAGGGACAAGAGGCTGGAGTGCAGCCCTGCAGAAAGGGATGTGGAGGTTTTGGTTGATGACAAGCTCAATATGAGTCATCAATGTGCTGTGGTGGCCAAGAGGGACAACCATATCCTGGGAGCATTAAGCAATGTATAGTTAACCGGTCAAAAGAAATTATCCCACTCTACTCAGCATTGGTGCAACTTCACCTCAAATACTGTGTGCAGGTTTGGGCTTTATAATATAGAATGGATATAAAAGTAATAGAATGCACCCAAAGGAGGGCAACAAAGGTGGTGAGATGACAAGTAAGTGTGACTTAGGAGAAGTGGCTGAGGATACTAGGTTTGTTCAGCTTAAAGAAATTAATTTGCTGTCTCCAACTTTCTCATGAGGGGGAGCAGAGTGGGAGGTGTGTCTCTTAGGTAGATGGTTTAACTTTTAGGTGCCTTATGTGGAGGCAGAAGTTGAATTTGATGACCCAGATGGGTCTCTTCCAACTCAGAATATTCTATGATTCTCTTATTATGCAAAACAAGGTAGCAGAGAGTGATGTCCTAATATCAAGAAGAGAGCAGTAGTAGGTCTTAGCTATAATTAAAGAAATGTAAAATAAACTGTAACTCAAGACAACTTTTTATTGATTTTGAGAATTAAGAGTACACCATATACTGAGACTGATGTGAAGTGCCCACGCTGCAGCTTTTGAACACTGAACACCACACACCACAAAACAGCAGCAAAAGCAGCAGGAAACCAAGCCATAATAGAACAGTGTCTGATCTTGATAAATGCACGTAAATTCTGAGTCACATCTTCCAAATGGATAAAAAAATCCATCAATGGCTGTAATACACTTTTTCCCCCACTACAAAGCTAGAAGTCTAAAATGAGCATTCTTGTTATTTATAAATCATATTTAGTACTCTTTATTTTAAAAAGAAAAGTGAATGAAAATTCACTTTTTTATACCAATTTCTGTATACAAGTCTTCCACAGGATAACACCAGCAGACTGCCTGGGGGAGCCACGACAGCATGACAGAAGTAGAAAGATGTTGAGGGGAAATACAGAGACGAGCAAAAGCATCTCCAAAATTTGCATATTGGTAAGAGCAGGGAGCACTGAAAAATAAAAGCATGATGAATTTTCACATTTTTCTATGTCTTACCTAGCACCATAACTTTCCTCTTTTCTGTTCTTGTTGCCACTATAACCATTAGAAAAGCTATTTGTCACAGACAGAGTAAAATAAATATCTGTTTTCAAAAGGCAAAAATTCAAGACAGGCAGTTTAAGACTTAAACAGCATTAAGTAGTGTCTTTTCCACCTTTTTTTTTTTGTGGTGGAATAAATGACCACAGAAGTTACAAGCAGTTGAGAAAGTAGCACTCTATTCTGCAATTAAAAATGATGGATAAAATGAGAATAGAACTGCAAGGTTGTCATTTTCAGATATTAAAAAGACAAGCATATTTCTAGGCTAACTGGAAAAATCATTCGCTCATCTACTTGTTCTGCTTAGATGTCAGAAAAATAGAAGCTTTATAGAATTTAACATTTTAATGAGTCAGAGGAAATAGCTAACTTGTTCCTCTCATTGAACACAGCGAGAATTTTTCTCTTTATATTCAAAGGCAGTAGGTTTAGAACCTTGGTTTTAAAGAAAAGTAACATTTGAGAAGATGACAAAATGGAATAATGTCCTGTCTGTCGGAATAAATTTTGAGGTAAAAGTAACGCTTGATAACAATTGTATATTCAGACAAATTTGCTTATATTCATCTTATTCTTTCTTCTAGTTTATGATCTTTCTGAACAGTTACATGTCTGTGAGACAGACGTCCAAACTGCAGGACTGAATCACACAAGGCTCTCCTTAAAATAGGTGTCGGGTTCAACTCTCCATTCCCCCTGTCAGCCTGTGTTACTCTTACAGTTAGGCCTACAGTTGCCTAGACTCAAGGGCAGAAAATTCCCCGGAGGCTGTGACCTTTGCAGTGGGCTAGGACAGCTTGGGGTTGTTTCTTGAAAGAAGAGTAATTTCCTAGTTGTACACAAATGCTTCAAGTATAGTGACGTTGCTCCAAATAAGTAGCAGTGAAAAACCCAATTTTTAAATTCATGGTTTTCGAGAAGAATTGGCCAGTGAGAGCTCACCTGCCAGAGTACCTTAAACGACCTGCTTGTCTGTTAAAGGACCTACTTGTCTGCTAAAGGACTATATACTAGTACGACAGTTAAACATCATAGAAGACGGAAGCTCTGGGCTGGTTTCTCAGCTCCTGGAAGCACCACATTGGAGTCAATAGATCAATTTAGTTTTCTACATGCAGGGGCTTGGCCATCCCAAGGCATTAAAACGTGTCCCAGAGCTTGGTCTACCAAAGCTTTTTTGCAGTTCTTCCAGCTCCGGACAAACTGTGCAATGCTCTGCAGAACTTACTGAGTGCAAGAAAAGCCACAGACCGTCACACAACATTAAGTTGATTAATGTTCACATCATAAAGAGTAGACAGTGCACTACTGCAAAAAAAAAAAGTAATAGTTTTCTTTCCCAGAGGGATTCTGTGTCACAATGGCATCTGCTGCACTGCTCTGTTTGCCTTTACTGCTTAGTTGTCTGGGACATCATCTCTAACACGGGTGTTGAACTAGATGCTGTCACTGTGTACTTCCAAATTCCTGAGGTAATGAGATTAAAAACTATTGTCCCTATCTCAATATTTTCTCCTCTCTTTTTTCTGTCAAGGAAGTTAAGTAGTATCTGTGTCAGTAGTAAACAAAAAGCTATTTTATAATCCAGATATTATTGTCTCAAATTGTAAATTATCATTCCGTCAGTCATGATGCTGTCAAACTACATGCAGCCACTGCCGCTGCATCACCAAAGCTCTGCAGTAGCATCTTCTCAGCCAGACTAATTTTATACCCTAGTTCAAGCTTTCTTCCTCAAAAGCAAACCTAATGTTTCTACCTGCCCTTTAATCACTTCTCATTCATATCAATCTATTGTCAAAGAACATTACAACAATAATATATAACTCTAGGGAATGCTGATATTATATAAACTGCAGCATAATTATTTACGTATTAAATTCAATTTTTCAATTTAGCTATTCTCTCTCTGTTTCACTTGGCTTTAAACTAAACAAACCTCTGGTGCCAAATGCAGCAGTTGGAACTGACCACCTACAGCACAAGATTAAGGAAATGAAGAAATCCTGTGTATTTGTTCTGAAGCTAAAACCTCCTTCTCTCTAGTAAAGGAACTTCATTGATTATAAACCACACTGCTTTAAATTAAATAAAATGGAAATATAATGAGTTATGGTGGAGTGAAGTATAGTTTATTTAGAACTTTTCTGTCACATAAACTCCAAGGAAGGTCATTCCTCTGCTAACAGAATTTTCCAGGCTTCTCTACGAAGGAAAAACCTGGCAAATTTATTATTAAAGACAATGCATGTAGTGAAAGGGAGAGAAGTTCATTTCAGTTTATAAGAGGCCTTTTAACTTCTTAAATTTTATCCTGTCTGTAAATAACTTCATGGCAGTGTCACATCTTTTGGTGCTCTGTGGAGCAAAACTGTGGTTTGCATCTGCAGTCAGATCTCCAGAGGCCTTCAGTCTGACCAGGCATGCAGAAAACAGGGACCACATGTTTAAGTGTCACCCAGACTCTGAACTTTGTCAACATCTCTCTAACTACTGTAGCATGAAGCAAGGGCACAACTTCTTCCACTTGCCCAGACACAAAAGGTGACCTACACTGATGATATTATTCTATGTCAAGTGAGTGTGCCCAATGAGAAATGAACACCAACAGAGGAGAGAAGAGGGATGACCTCCACAGGCAGGGTGGCCCTGCTACCTGTTTCTTACAAAAGAAAGTGCATATTTATTTCTGAGGTTTGTCAACTCACATTATTTCTAATGCTTACCCAACCATCTAAACCAAAGAAAAATTAAGCTGTAGATTAGTTCAGAAATGTAATAGAGAGTAATACAATAATTCTGTCAGTCTTGGAATCATTATGATGCTTTCTTAAGTACAGGTACAGTCAGTTGGGGGATGTAATTGTCTAGTTTAATAGATCTCAGGTTTATATAAAACTTTTTAAGTCAAAGAAAAGAATTTCATTACAGCTTGTGTGCTGGAGAACATCAACAGTATGATCTGTACTTCTATGTGAGCTCTCTCCCATCCCCTCAGATTTAAACCCAATATTTAATATATCATTCAGTATAGATTTTAGTTCTGTCCGTTATATCCACTGAAGTAGCACGACTAAAGACTCTCCACAGTGTTCAGCTCCCATGTAGTGAAAATAATTTCTATTTTAAAACTGCTTGATTTACGTCCTTTATATTACTGTATATTTCTACATATTTGTGTGAAATACAAGAGACCTGTTTAAGTTATGACTCAGCTCAGAGAGGAACAGAAAGATAGGAAAAGAAAAACATAGTACATGTTCAGTGCATTGGGTACTAGGACTTGGCAGGAAACTTAAAATAGATAAAAATAATCTCAGCCAGAATATTGGAATTTAACCCAAATTATAAAAATTTTGAGTAAATGCTTTCTAACCCAACTTAAATGTAAGTCTTCTTCATAAAGCTCCTACCTTCACTGTAGTTCATTGGAAACCTACTGCTAAGCCTGCTCTTTGTTTCAGTGCACCAGGTACACGCGTGGTAGCTTGGAAGCTCAGAAGGTTTCAGTGGATCCTGAATAATTCATCAGATATCAACAGGAGTAAAAGGAAGTCTGTAAAATAAGGGAAAAGAAGAAAAGCTACAGTAAAACGTCCATCAAACGCTAGAAGATCGTTGTTTGCCATGTCCCTTCTCAAGGTAAGCAAGTAACAAAGCTGTGTGCTCTCTTGAATGACTCTCCTGAATGAAAACATCAAGATTTGTAGCTCATTTGTGAAAGAGCGAATAGCGACAGACCTGTTAAGAGGTCTCAGAAAGAGCCCACACTACATTGTAGAAAGTGATGTCAAGAAAGACAGAGAGAATTATGTTAAAATGAAGAAAGACCAAAAGCAGGTATCACTAGAAAGGCCGTGGAGGTGTCTGATGTGTTAAGTCTTCTCAAGAGTCAGACAAGAATTACCACTAAGCCTATTGTGGAAAGACTTTTTAATACCCTTCCCTATAATGATAGAGAAAATTAAACTCTAGTCATTTTATAGTTAACACATTCCCAAACTGTTAGTTTTATTCGCAGAGATGGTTCCTCTCAATATATTTTACTAAGCTCCACTCTAGCAGATCGGTAATTGTGGCTTTGGTCCAACAAAGCCTATATAAAAGTGAACCCTTGAGCAGTTGGATTGATTTTACTGAATATAGATACGCTTAAGGTATTCATATGCTTAACTGCTTTGCTGGACTATGGTTTAGATGAACAACATCTCTGTATTACCCTATCAGCCTGTCCAGCAATGCAATGGAGCCAGCAAAAACTTAATATGATTGTTAAGTCATTGGAAATAAGGCATGCACAAGTCTATGAAATGATCTTGTGGAAGCATTTGTCTGAAATTAGTTCTTACTTTTTCAAATTAGCTCATTTTTCTGAATAAGAGGCGCTGACTGTTCTGTGCAAAAATGGAGGAATTAAATAAAACTGAACATGCAGAGTTATTAATCAAATTAATAGGTGGCACCAAATTGTAGCTTAAGAGCACATCTGCAAGGAAAAAGGCTGCTGAAAGATCAAACATAAAAATTTATACATTTTATTAATGACAAAAAATATTATTTTTCATGTATTTTATTGGCCGTGAATAATATCCTTCTAATTAAAATTAGTGCCTGCTAGATATCTCAAACAGCATTTTAGCAACAATAAATAAAACAATTCACATTTCCTGTAAATACTTTGCTGCACATTAGAAATAATTAGCAATTCATTTACTTAAATACCAGGCTTGTGTTACAATAATCAAGGAGGTTTGTGCTATACAGAAAATTAGATTTTAAAACCCAAGTATGATCAGAATGCAGGGGTCTGTACTGAAAATGATGTTGAGATCAGCAGATGAAATTATTACTAAAGATCTGGGCAGTTTTGGACCACTACCCATGATGGGCAGAAAGAGGTGGGTGCTGACAGAATGCAGTGGGACCTAGAGCCACTTGAGTTGCCCAACCAGACTTGACCCTCACCGCAGTGAAAGAAACAAGAAGTGAACATTTGCAGAACCGCCTGGGTGATTTAGGAGATTAGATTCCATTTTAGGGCTCCTTGGGTATTTGAGTCTTAAAGAAACCCCTGGGCATTTAGGTTAGAAAGGCCCAGATTTTTCAAAACAAAGTGAAAGATGCATAAAATTTCAAACAGGTGTCTCAGGACTCTCAGATGCACCTGTGGTTATTGGTGACTTTAAGACATAGATTATTTAAGTTTTTTTTCTTCTTGTCCCTTTGAGGACATGGTTCAGAGGCTGCTGAAATCAGTGGAAAGCCTTTCTTTGTATTAGTGGTTTTGAATATTATTGGAGAAAAACAGTCGTACATCATCACAGTGTGCAGACAGACAACTGTACACAAGCACTACACTTGCTTCCCATTACAGTCAGAAGACTACATGAGGGCTCATCTGAGACCTTCACTAACCTCTCCTGCGCTAAACAAGATTGGAGTGAAGTTTATCCCTTTTCATTACACAGACATCCTGAGGGCTTTGGGTCTTTTAGGACAAACGCCTTAAGTTGTGCACAGGAGCATTATCAATATGTTCTCATAATTTTTAAGAACAGTATGTAAAGAAAGCAAAAGTTTACCGAGTTATTGGTTTCCTCCAGGTGATTAGATAGAGACTTTACCATAGAATTTCCTTTAGCTATTATGGTAGGATTTTTATAACCATGGTCCAAAGATGTAAAAGAAGTAGGGTAGAAAGTAGCTTTCATCAGACAAACAGAAGTGGAAAAATACCTGGCAAATACCTATTCAAATCTGAAAAGGAGCAGCCAACTTCCAGTTAGGTAAAGTTTAGAAACAATTGGTCTGAGTTTAATGTAAGAAAGCTAAGCAGTTACACAATTCAATCATTTCTTCTTCTTTCAGAGTACTGTCTTTTATATTGAGACTGTAGCCTCAGCAAAGTCGAGAAAAAACATCAGCCAAGAACTGTGGTGAGCAGTTAAAATGCAAGTGGAGAATATTAAAATGCCCTGTAAACTCAATATCTCTACTTCATTCATGGAACTGCTGTCTTTGTACCCAGTAAAATGATGTGGGTTTGTTTCTGTGTTTTGTTCTGAAGATATTTTCTAAGCACCGTGAGGACCAGGACGAGAGAGCTATCTCTTTGATAAAAAAGAATCTCTCATTCACAACTGAGTGTTTTTGTTGTTTGTTGATTATCTGTCTGAGCTCATTTCCACACGTAGTGACTGTATGATTTTGCTGTCATTGCTGTCACCAGTACATCTCGTGGATTGGGGAGCTTTACTTTGTTTTGGAATGCTCACATGCAGAAAGAATCTGTGTAGTGTGAAGTGAAGGTCATGCTGTAGTAGACAGGTATTCTTATAGTTGTGAACACATGGTGGAAAGATTCGCCTTGTACTCCAAGAGAACTTGGCTCTATTTTGGTGTTTATTGAAAAAAACAAAAAAAAAAAGAAAAAGAAAAAACAAAGATACCAGGGCTTGACCTTAAATTCCAGGCACCTGTGAGTAAATAGAAAAGATGTTTTACAGTTGAACCTAAATGATAGGGGTGTGTGTGTGTGATAACAGGCATTTCAGGCTAATGTGAAAATACCTACGTTTTTCCTGTCCTATTTCAAATGAAAAGTGTTCTGATAAGTATCCTGATTTTTCTTTTATTTGTTCCATGGAATATTTTCAGATTTCAACTATGTGTTGTAGCTTGAAATATGCATGCTAAAGAATTTATATTTTCCTACAGCACAAAGGTATGTTTTGCTTAACTTTAAACTCAAATAGTTAGGTACCTATAGCTCTTTTTAGCTGTGTCCATATTCTTAACAAAAATTGTGGAGCAGACTATTATTAAAGATGTGTTATGTACTTACCAACAGAAAGGACAAGATTTTCTTCCCATCCAGACAATAGTAGGATAGAGAGTATTTAAACACAATTTTCCTCTAAATATTTTCCTGAGATTAAGCTGGGATAATTAGAACTATGCTTGCCAAAACCACCAACTGGCTAGTTCTATAAAACTACATGGGGCAGAAGGCTAATCATTT
Source organism: Nycticryphes semicollaris (assembly GCA_013400055.1). Lineage (NCBI taxonomy): Eukaryota > Metazoa > Chordata > Aves > Charadriiformes > Rostratulidae > Nycticryphes > Nycticryphes semicollaris. Next base: position 718,557 of record VXBJ01000433.1, on the reverse strand, counting down.
GGGAAGTAAATAAAATGTTTACATTCATCAACTTGATGGAAACATAATGAAGATGCAGAAGAAAGTCTGTCTGGCCTAGAAAAAAAAATAAATAAATCCTGTATTCTGTTCAGGGCACTTAAACATTTTTTTTTCCATATCTATATTAATAGATTTTACACCCAGCCAGTATTTTAAGCAAGAGTAGGAGCTTCCTCTATATAGTACCATGTGGAAACTTCAAGTAAATGGCAATCCTTACAAAAGTTGTTAGTATCAAAACAAGGAACATAAAATGAGAGAAAGGAAGAGGTAGTCATGTCATCTCCACTGCACATGGGTGAGGCCAAGAGCCAGACAGACACAATCTGTCCATGTGTGTAATGGTGGCAGAGTTGGCAATTTACCTCAGCAGAGATGCAGGTTAAGGGTGTGAAAATGAGACAAAATTGTTTATGTCAACCAGACACATTAATTTTATAAACATGATCTCCAAAACAAAAATTAACCTCAGCTAACTTTAGATAAGTAGCTTTTGAATCGTTTCCCTAAACACAGGTATCAAATGCCTTTAGAGATATTTTAGGGTATCAAGGACATCTGCAAGGGGCTGGCAGCTACAACACAGGGCATACAGGAAATCTAGGCATCTGGATGAGCAGCAGTGGGTCAGATGTGGTGCCCTGCGGCGTCTTGAATGGCTTAGATGTCTAAGTTAGGCAACTAAAACAAACCCTTAATTGAAAAACATTTATCAGGGATGTACATTTATCAGGGTGTCTCTATAATCAGTAGAAAAAGATATTAATCTTCAGCTAGATAACAGCTCTCTGGAGATACCACTCTTTCTCCGCTGACTTTAGAGAGAGCCTTGGCAAATTGTGCTCCTGAAGAAGACTCAGAATTTAGGCAGTGATTTTTTTGCATATGCATTTCAGTTTCTGATGTTTGTCTAATTCTGCATTTATTATTTTATTTTTTTTGTGATGGAAATGATGTAGCTTTCATTGTACCTGGTTTCAGTTTCACTCATTCTGGTGTCTTATATTTGGTCACAGCACAATATCAAGGAAGATCAGGTGGTAGATAGATGACGTGGTTCATTCATGTATTCTTTATCCTGCCATGGAATTTGCATGCAACAAAATATCAGGTGTGGATGAAAAAAGCTGTGTGTTCCTTTCACTTTGCACAATTTTATAAGTGAATGCAGTAATCGTTTGTCCTCTTGTCTGCCTTGTACCAGCAGCTCAACCTGGTCACATGAGGAAGGGACACATTTAGAAGGAAAGAGCAGAATCCTTAATCTGGAGTAAATCATTGCAGTTTAGGGTACAACTACTTCTGCCAAGCCATAGAAACTGTTTCTACGCATTGACTGTGTTTTGTTTATACCTACTCCTTGGTCACTAATTCACCTCCTTTTCTTTGGATAAATTAAAAACAAATTGGCTGAACAACCTTGGGAGAGAAATGGGAATAGCATGATAGCAGAAAACCAAGAAGTGCCAGAGTGAGCTGGCAAATAGGTATCAGGACTTAATTCTTTAATTATCTGTCTTGAAGAGCAACGTGGCTCAAGTCTGAATATCATAAAGCCTTTAGTGAAACTTGTCTGAAGTGGATTCATTTGATTTCTGGTTGAGCTTGCTCCTCAAGGCTAATCTGCATCTCTAATTGTGATCTATGTGCTTTGAATACAGTTTATTATTTTTTTTTTATTATACCATTGCATAAAATAATTTAGTAGTTATTTTGCATCTTAGAATACCAACTCTATTTACAACATTACCTACCATAATCTTGTAGGGGAATTCAGTTGTCATTCAAGCAAGAAACTGAAAATTTAGGCTTTAAGCTCCAGGGGTTTAAAGGTGAAAGATACCATTCTGGGAAATACTGAGACCCTTATTTTCAAACACACAGAGGATTAGGGAAGGTAGAACAATTCCTGTCCAGCTGCATGACTTCTGTATCCTTAAACCAGAACTGCAGTTCTTGTCCTTGATGAACTAAGTTGTCTGTTAATTTGTGCCTTATGTAGATGAACTTGTCAAAAGTGCCAGAGAGACTTGTGCCCTGCAGAAGTGGCTGAACTATCACTTACTATACAAAATATGCCATCACCTCCAAAACTGTTAAAACACTTGTGAAACTTCTTATCTCTGGAAGCATGTACAGGAGAGATCTCATGATACCAAGGTGGTTTTCATTGTGCTCTGAACAAAAATTTTACATAAATTTGTTTCAGGGGACAAAAATCCATTTCTTAAATGCCCAGCCCTGGTAAGCCTTTTTTCTAGTCATGTAGAACAATGCTATTCAGTGACACATCCATCTGAGCTGCAAGTTCTAGACTTGTCAGCCTTGTCAATGAGATGTTAGAGGAAACCATCCTTCTCTAATTAAAGAAAAGGATGTTATGCCTGTTGATAGGGTATAGGGCAAGTTCCATCTTTTGGATGGTAAGGTTACACATCTTAATTGAAGAAACACATTTTGCAAAGAGGGTGGAGAATCTGTCTTTACCAGACCATCTGTCCACGTTGGTCTCTTAATATGTCTGCTTAAAGACACAGGGTTTTCAGACAGTTCAAGTTTTTTCTGTCCTGCCTCTGATAGGGAGTGCTGCCTTTTTTTATTATTATTATTATTATTTTTATTAATCCTATTACAATCCTATACATGTGAAGGACGTGTATGTACTTAAAATGATTTTACAAGAAGTAAGTACAATGAATGCTAGGGAGTATTCTGTAGCAAAGCAGCCAGCCCTGAGCATACAACATCAGCGAAGGGAAATAAAGTTGGAAAAAGAGTCCTTTTGCTTTAATGCAGTCCCTACGAAGACTGTGTTTTACATGACACATTTATAAGAATCTGGGACATAAACATGAGACAAATTTATAGGTGCAAGTCACAGAAATACGGTGCTAAAATGGGAGCAAAAGACTGTTTCCTTGTACAAGTGCAAAACAACTTGCAACTGAAAACAGAAGGAACATCACAGTTCAAGGAAACAATTTCTACTGTGCTATTGTATCTGATTTTGAATGTGGGTGATTTTGAATGTGGGTGAGATGGTCTAAGATTCATCAGGCGAATTAGCACAAACCTGGTTAATCTCAGATGAAATGCATATTCTTTGTAATTATATGGTCTAAACCAAAAAGATTAAAATCTGCAAATATTCCAGCCCTGCAAGAAATTATAAAATATCATGTAATATACACTTGAGTGCAATCTGTTGCTTTTAATCCATGTACAATGTATTATTTTTCTCTAATGCACACACACAACCCTTCTTTGCATTCCTTCATCTTTTTTAGAATGATGCTGTGTTAATCTGCTGAAGGTCAAGCTGAGAAAACTGATATAACAAAGCAAGTGGTCTTAGGAATCGTGTCACGTCACATTAGGCTCACAGATAAATAGACATTAGCTGTAGATAGAGGTACTTACCAGTTCATCAAATTCCTTCACGTGCCTGGTATCTTATCTTGGATTATATATTATTGGGTTCAATTCAGTATTTTATATGTTATTAGTGTGTAATTGTTTTCATATATTTGTACATTAACTACAGGAGGAGTGGGTGTAATATGAAGTACAACTCTCTCCCTGTGCTATTTCCCTATGATTGGTCACAATATAGATAATCGTGACGGGCAGTAATTTGCCCACAATGAATCCTATTTTAGCTAGAAGTAAAATTTGAATCTGTGTCTCTAAAGAATTGCTTGGTGTTTTTTCCTTTTCTTAGTGTCTCATTTGTAACTTTTCTTTATAGCTTGGGAGTTTCATTTCTCAGAGAAGTACTAGAGCACAGATATATTGACAGATTTGCTTTCTGCCACACTCCAAAAAAACATATACCTTGTACAAAACCTAAAAGCAAAACAAGGAAAAAAACCCAACCCTTAAATAATATTAAAAAAAAAAAAAGCTTATTTTAGAAATTATGTTATCGAAATTATGCAGCTAATTTTCTTTACTTTTTAAATTAAGGACAGTGCAAATTGCTTTTTATGAGAACATAATCAGATAAAACAGCATTATTCCAAATGTATGAACAAATAAACCATACTTTCTGTGTGCTATACTACTAAAAAATTAATTTAATTAACTAAGTATCAGTTAAATTAATGATGAATTTCCATATGAATTTCTAGACTGGATGAGGGATAAGCCTTACAGTTTGTATACCTGAAGCTGAATCATTTCATATTTTTTTTTGTCTATGTATTAGAATTCCATAGCTGAAATGTTGGGATCTATTTCTTAAAAGCAATGAGACAACTAATGGACAAGATAATGAAGAGTGGACAGATTTATACATCCTTTCTTCCCTGACAGCTTCTGGTCTTCGGGGGCATACTTGTCACGGGACTGTTCAGACCATTGAGAAAGTAGCCTGAATCCATAAGACTTCTTGATGTGCCTACAAGAAGACTTGCATCACGTGGTTGTCTCTTATTTTGTTTCTCCAAAATACTTTGGTTTACTGGTTGCATCTTGGCATTTAGGGCTGCTTTATACTGCTGCAGGCCTTTTTATTAACTAAAAAGCCTGAAAAGGGGGTAAAAGTCTCATAACAATGGTGAAAAATATAAAAGCATGGGAAAAGAGATTAAGAGATATTCAGAATGATTTTTCACCCTGACTTATAAGTAACGTATCTTGAATTGTTTGGGGAAGAACGGAATGAAGGATTTTATTTATTATTATTTTTGCTCTTAATTCGGCTTTGCATCTTTTGTTTTTGTATATTTCCAAACACGAAATGGATGTTTGCAAAGGTGTTGTGATAAAAATTCTGGACTGATTCTGATTTCTTGACAGGGAGCACAGAATATCTCATGGGAATATTATTAGGAAATGTGAAGCAAGTATAGAGATTTCAAAGCAAAGTAAAAAATATGAATTGCAAGAGTGAAGGAATTGGACTTACCTAAAAGGAGGGATAATCATAAGAGTTCATACACTAAATAGAAGATTGCTTCAGTGGAAACAATAAGACTCTACTGGGAATGAGTTAAAAAATAATAGCAGCCTCTTCAATAAATGAAATGCAGAAAATATTTCATCTGGGAAAATATTTCATCTGAAAGGCTAACAGATAATCAACTACACTAAAAGGATGTGTCTGAATTTATATTCATGGGGTTAATCCCAACTTTAGCCTAGAGATGAACTGGACAAACCCACCACATCTTTCCTAGACTCATAGCCTAAGATTTAAATTGACCTTTAAGGTGTAACACAAGGACCGTGATCTCGCTGTGGCCTGATTTCCTTCATACGTACCACTACACTAAGGACTAGAGGTTCACTGGATTGTCAAAATATTGGGTAAATTTATTTTAATAGTCTAATCTCGTGAGAGCCTGATCCATAATGGTATAGATAAGATTGGAATTTACTCTCCTGAAAAAAATAAGAGGGGAGGAGAAGCATATTCATCCTTGACTGACTGAGAAGGCTAATAAAAAAATAATCAGTATTTTTTGTTCAGTTTTCTGAAATATAGTTTATTTTGATTATTTTTCAGTTCTGTCTGCGTTTGATACAGAAAAATCTTGTAGGTTTTCACAGAAGTTATATCTGAATATACAGCAAGGTCAGTTCTCGTTCCAGCTGTCCAGTTCCATCTCTGGTTCAGAGCCAAAACTACTACATAAACCTCAACTTTCAAAATCATATTTAGCTGGAGTGGATTTGACTTCAGAGAAGCTATATATAAACAAGCCAGTATGTGCGACTTAATAACAGACAGAAATAGCTGAACTTAGATGATGCAGACGCTATTTATGGAAAATTAAGTTACATTAGTAGCTTGTCTGAGAGCAGCAGATACGTTCTGTTTGCCATTTCGACTTGAGAGAAGCAAGGCTGGCTGACAGAAAGGCAGACCAAGGTTCAGTAATGGCACAGAATAGTAGAAAATATGTCTCATCTGGTAGGAGAAACTTTAATGATCACGTTATTAATCCTCAATTTCATGTCTTTGTAATGGAAACTTAATGTATCGTGATAACAGTAATGATTCCAAAAGGATTGGTACCCATTGTCTCGGGCACTGAACAACCTGTGTAAATACAAGTTGGTTTTGGTTTTTTTTTTTTAAATATTTGAATCTTGAACACTTTACCATCTAAGGAGACTGCAAAGATTTGAACACATACCTAATACCATATATTGTCTGTCGGCCACCATCCACATTCTCCCTTTGGGACTGTGTGACCAGCAGGATTACCACTCTTATGTCAACTTTGCCAATGGACAACTTTTTTCAACACTGACACCTAAAAAAATGCAAACAAAAGGTAAATGGCAAGAGTGTACCATTTCAAATCAAAAAAAAGCTAAGGTAAATATGCAGTTTTGTTATATGCTTCTGGTGAAGCATAACATTAAAGGCTGACTGCTGCTTTAGAGCAAATTCTAGTTCCCTTTCAGTGGTGACAGAAGCTGTGAACCTGCTAAAGCAACCTGGGATGCTCGGTATATTTGCTTCCTTTTTTATTCCCTGTAGCTACTGTTCATAGAACACACTGCAGACAGAGTTCTGAGGAACTTTTTTTTCTCATAGAATACACTGGAGCTCGATAGCAGAGAGGAGAAAGCATTAAAGGTTGACTTCAATGGGAATGTTCCCTGACAAAGGTGAAGAGCTGACCCAGAAAGGTTTGAGCGTGTTTCTGAACAAACTGAATTGTCTTTTACACTTCTGTAACATGAGTTGCTTAAAAAAAATGCAGAAGTTTATCTCCCAGACCACATCTTTGAGGTAAACTGTTTTATGTTATTCCTTAAAAAAGCCCTTCTATTTTATTTCCAAAATGCAGTGAAATGTTAAACTGAGTAAAAAATGGCTGTCTTTAACCCTGCATTTTGTATGTGTAGTGCATTACCCCTGACAGTTGCTCACTGTTTACAGTTTTATTAATTCTAAACTATTTTTTTCTACCTCTTTTCATGTAACCCTTTTGATTCCATTTTTACTCACATCTTTTTGCACAGTAAGAACATGCATTTTCTAAGCAATTGTTTTAAGATTTGGGGATTATACTTTTATTTCAAAGTATTGAACGCAAATAGTACAATCTAAATGAGGGTACAAATTGTGCTTCATCATGAATACTGATGACCTGTTTCTTCTGCCAAAGCTAAACTGTCTTTATCCTGGCTCTGTAGTGTTCTTATACATGAAAATACTATTTTCGTTATGCTGAAATATTTTTAATCTACTTAAATTGTCACATCTTGTTTAGGATTATTTGGTTGCTATAATTTATTTAGAGCAGCACTTTTAAAACTGCCTGAATACTTGTAATATTTGGGGATATTTCAGGATATCTTCCCTATTTTTTTTCTGATGTAAGCTATTCACTAAATTGAAATTAATTGCTGTAATTTCTCTTGGCTCCCGCAAATCTTTTCTCTGAAAACTTTATACAACAAATGAGCAAGCAATAATTTTTGTCTGTCTAATGCTGATATCTACAATCTATCATATGTTGATATTAGAACGTTAAGATTTAGATTGTTTAATGTATTGGCTAAATTCAATATGGAAAAGTTAAATAGTTAATAACCATTTATCCAAATAGAAAAATAGCCAACATACATGTAATTTGTCATGCTGTAGTATTTAAGTACTTTTCAGTACAGTTCAGCATATTCCTGTTAATAATTAAACACATCTTGCAACTGCTTAAAGCTGACCTGTTCCAAGAAGAAGAAACATGGAGAGATGCACTGTAAGAAGTGAGCTAATAACATTAAAATGTGGGAAATAATTTTTGAAATGTCTGAATCTAGACTGGTGCTTTATAAATCACAACCCAGAAGTAACTGGGGATTCAGCCAGATCTCATTAATTGCATAGGAACAGAAACTATAAAGACTGAAATTTATGTAAAACCAGTTCACCGGTCTATTCTTTTATGGGAACTATTTGGAATCAATTTGTATCTGCAACTCCTCTATGGGAAATGAGTCAACGAGCTACAGCAGGTGCTTTAAAGTAATAAGGGATTTCCTACGAAACCTAGTGGACTGATGACTCACCAGTTTAATTATGGCCTGCTCTTCTGTTATAAAAGCAGGACGATCATTTTTAAAAGGCTCTTGTTGAGTAAATGAGTTTGAACAGAAAATCTTTGATAGAGAAAATAAGATACCCATATTTTATTTTAAAGGGTGTAGGATTTATAGAGGATGTCTTCTGTCTACCACAATGATTAGTGTTGTCTGAGTATCCCAGAGTAACTGGATGGATCAGCAGAAACTGATTTTGTACAGTCTGGCTTTTCCTTATTTTGATTTTCTGACTTTTTTTTAAGTCCAGCCATTTGATTTATTCCTAAATTATATATATCCCAGCAGACATTACCATGGTTCATGCTGCTTCAGTATGGTTGGAGTGGGGTTTTTTTGTTTGTTTTTCTTTCAAAGGAAATAACTGAAATTACAGTTACTATTTCTTAATTTCACAATACAGTTCCCTTATAGTAGGTGGTATATGCCTGGGAAACAGGGCAGGCTTTATAAAATAGTAAGCTACCTCCTGTTGCTGTCAATGGGAATTTTACTTTTGGAAAACACTCTTTCACACCATAAAATCAGAAATAAGATCTTCCATATACACTGCATCTCTTCCATAAGCAGTTCACACCTCAAATCCAATGAGAGCTACCAAGGGGGATCTTTCTTTCTCAGTTTTGATTCCCAGTACCCTGGGCTGCAACAAACAGAAACTATTCCTCAGTCACCCTCCCAGAGGAATGTAATGATGTGTCAATTCTGCCAACATTGTCCACGTCCCACAGCCCTTTTAAAACTGGCTTTGTGGGGACTAGAAAAGATGTATTTCTGATAATGTGCCTCTTTTCCTTTTCCCACCTACAACTATCTGTGGAGACTGCACCAGCAAGATCCCTGAGGATCAGTGTGCTCTTCCTTGAAATAGAGAGCCAGGGTGAAAGTGGGAGAGACTCAAGGACTGGATACTTAAGAACCTTTTTATTTGAAATACAACATGCTATCCTAAAAAGTGATAAAAACACAGGGAATCACAAGAGCTCAACCAGAAACACCCTGCATTTTACAATATTCATTACAAAGCAGTAGTTTCCAGTGAAAACTCTACTGACGAACATGAAGGAGGCTCTAGTATTTAGGGGATGGCAGGTGACAACTCTTAGGCAAAATGGATCTTTTCACAGAGAGATGGATCATGTAGCCCAGCCCCCTGACACTGCTCATTTTCTAGCTTGGTTGGTTGCTTTCTTCCATTTGACTGCTCTACTTAGAAATCATTAACCTGATTTTGCCTGTGTCTGTCATGTCACTAACATAATGCATCTTCTTGATAAAAGGTAAACTTTCAGTATCTGGAGGGTAAAGGAAATAAAAAAGACTCATAGCTGATATAAATCAAGAGAAAAAGAGAAAAGGAAGACACTTAGAAGAGTAGGTGTCATTGATTGACTGTAATTTTAAAGGGTCTTTCTTATGATGGACAAATTCCTGAAGCATTCATTAACTAATGGAATTACAGTGGCAGACTAGCGTTGTCTCCACAGAACATCAGGTTAAAAAGTGCAGAGGAATAATGGACTTTTCTTTATCATGGATCAGTATCCTCGCTGTCTTGAGATCACTTGAAGGCACTGGAAAGAATCAGGGGGTTTTCACTATTGATATTCATGTTTGTGCTTTCCTGTTCCTCAGTAATAGTACACGTATGGACTAGATAAAGAAAAGGAACTGTCACTGGCAGAGAAGAAATTTCCCCATATGAAGATCTTGATAACAAGTGAATTTCCTGCTCAAAGCATCAAATGAAGCTGAACTCAGAGGGTTAAACAATAGAAGCACAGCACCTGGGCTTTAATATATTCAATTACGCAGAAAATAAAATCAATTTTGTTTTTGTTAATAGTGCTGAAATATGCATTACACTATTTTAATTAAAGCAGTCTATTACGCTTGCCATTCAGTTCATTCCTGCATATTCCCTTAGGGCAGTAGTCATGTACTGTGATAAAACATAATGAAAATAATTTATAAAGGAAACAATACAATAAATCAATCTGATGCCTAATGAACCTGCATTACAAGAATGGATACGATATTTTGTTTTAGAATATGTGGTGCTTTCTCCTCAAACGATTAGAAGAATGCCCTACAGCACTTAAAAAATAGCACCTTGCTCCATCTCAGCATGCTTTCAAAGCACTGCAACTTACAATTTAAGCACGTCTTAGCAAAACAAATAGACAATAGATTTCTGATTTTCCTGTTATTTCATCTTCAGAGTCACCTGCCTCACAGGGACACCTGTAGAGACCACAGGGATTCAGCTCATCTGCATACTTCAGCAGTCAGCTCTTTGTTGTCTGTATAGCAGTAGACCTACATTTTATAGCTGAGATCAGGGCTGTCTGAGGCTGTGAGCTCTTCAAGCACCAAATACAAAACAGGCTTTTCCCTGAGGATCTCACAGCGCCAATAGGCAAAAAGAAAGATTAAAGGCGAGAGAGAAGGACCATAAACACTTTCATTCCAGTGGAAGGGAGAAGGACACCGACTGGAGGTGAGGTGTTCTAAAGGACTTAGGATCCCAGCCTGGAATGGTCACAAATGTACTGGAATTTGGGACAGAATTTGTCAATAACCATGCAGAAATTCTAGGGACGAGTCCAGTCCTCCTGATCTCTCTATGTTGGTCCTGTCAAGAGAATCTTCTGTATGTACTTCTTCAAGGTTAAGTTCTACCTTGGTGTTATTTTCAAGTACAGGAAAGCGATAATTCCTATAGTTGTGGACAAAGTGAGAATTCTTAGCTCTTCATCATAAATATGGATAAAAATAACAGGAAAATTCAATTGCCATGCATTGATTTTTTTCAAATTTGCAGATTACCCTTTAAGAATTTTCTCACAGTAAGTGAGTGAATTTGTGAATTGCATTTACTTGAGAACTGACAGGGAATATCTGTCACTACATAACATTTCCATTCAGCAACGGCGTGTGTGTGTAACACTCTGATTTAGTGCAGTACTTGCTATTTGTGTGAACTGTGTCTTTACTTTGATATCTGTGGCAAGACCTTCCTACCTGGAGCAATCCTTCCTTAAGAATTTGATCAGTCATGTATTTATAGGAGAATTGAATTGATTTAGCAAAGTAGATTGACCAGAAGAACTAGGGCAGCAATAATGAAACAGACGATATAACATAGCCCAAAATCTTGGAAACAGGGGTCACTCAGGGTGACCTGATGATGAGCATGACTGCTACAGCCTAGAGGCAGTCTGCTAAAGGCGATTTAAACAAGGGTGTTCTGCGCTCAGGAGCACAACAGGAAAATCTAGGGCAAGCTGCAGAAGCAGAGTTGTAAGAGTCACTCCCAAAGCTTTCAGACACCCAGAGGAGCATGGTTTGTAAATCAGCCAGAAGGGCCCGGCAGGAATCACTTCCCAGGGTATCATCTGGGCAGAGCTGCATCAGCTCACAAATAAAGCTCTATGAAACTCTAAGTCCCAGCTCATATTGAGGCACAAATTTAGTAGGCGACAACAATTCTTGCCCCACAGTGGGGCAGCAGCTAACATCAGCTACTCCATAACAGCTTGTCTTTTTGAGAAACAGCATTTCCCGGATGGTCAATTTACTGTTGCCAGCCCTATAACTACTGTTACAGGTAGCTGTTACAAGCTCATCCTCTAATTTGGGAGAGAAGGGATAATATCTTTGGAAGCCTGCTGACACATGGCATTAAATGTGTTTCAAGAAGCCTCAGCTCCCTAGGTTGCCATCAGCAGCCTCAGGCAGATTAGAAAGAGAGGCTGACTGTTCTATGATTCTATAAACCCTTTCTTATCTCAAGTTTTTTATTTCTTTTGCTAAGAGAATCAAAACCCCTTTGCTGAACTAGGTGAGCAAACATGAAATGTCACATAAAGTTCCCAGAGTCTGGCAGGTGACACAAACCCTTTGCATTTTCTCCCTCCTTATATTAATTGCTTCTACCATATGTGACTTTTTTCTAGGTGAATAATTATTTTGCTTGATAGAAACCTCTCTGGAAAAGCGTGTTCATATATATAAAAAAGTCTTAAATGGAAGTAAGTGATTTCAGCTCTCACTCTTGCCATGAATTCTCCCTTACTCCAGCCCACTGTTTTCTGATGGCTTCAAAGTTTTGAATACGGAATGGAATTTAGTGACTTTGCTCCACTTCAAGTAGGACCATGAAAGCACAAAAGAAAAAGGAAGCTAAGCATTCCACTCATTTTTGAGAATCATTTACAGACAGATCTTGTCTTTCTAAATATGTGGAAGGCATTAGATGTCAGTTGTTTTCTCTTTTAATCATGAATATAATTATTTGAGATAGAATAGAAATAGATAAGCATATTAAGCCTCCATGTTCACAGAATTAATTGCCCTCAGAGTTGTGCTTCTCAGGGTTTTGATTACTTTACAACAATTGTTGTTAGTGACCATTCATTGCAAATATTGAATCTTATTCCATCATTGCAAAGACAGACATTTTCCTCTGTTCAGAGGCCAGAGAAAAACTTATGGAATAAGCCATACTGTAAATTTAATTTTAAATTAATTGAAACAAAATGATAAAATTATAGAATACATCAACCTCTGTCAAGTTGTTATTGGACATGGGTGAACAGAAATCCATGACACTGTCAAATGTGGACAATTTTCACTGGGAAGGAGAAATGAAGCAGATCTCTGATAAGTACAAAGGAACCACTTTCAATCCAAATGTTGAAACTCACTTAGAAGTCTATAATCTGGACAGAGTCTTTCCTAAAGTCTTTTCTTGACCATGTAAAAATAACATTTTTTTAGGGGGTTTTCTAGGGCACAAGAAAAAAATTTAAAATATGTCAGGTATCCTACAAAGAAAAATTTTAATTCTGAGAAGTATGGCAAATTAACAAGCAACTGGAAAAACTTTGATTATTAATGGAAAGTTTAGGCAATCTCCAAATGCAGGCATCACCATCTGTGCAAATGGTAATACAAATATACATGGGCTCATTTCTGTATACATCCAATTATGTTCTCTGCTATAAATCAAAGTCATGTCTGTCTACAAAATCTAAGGCGAGAATTTTGGCCCACTGCCTCTTTGGGGCATCTCATTCTATTAAATAACCTACTTCTGAGAAACTTAGCATAGACCTTCACTGTTCAGTAACTTATGATTGCCTTTTTAATTAAAAGCTTGAACCTTACTTTATGCTCATTAATCATATTAGATTGGAGTGTTGATATAATGGGCATAGTTCACCCCTCAGACACATTAATGTAAGTTTTATTGAAGTTCAGGTTAAGATGTGTGAGGATTTAAAGATGATACTTTTTCTCCTGGTGTGCTCTGCTCCCGTGTGCCTCACCTCATTCCATACGTGGCACAACCTCCCTTCCTGAGCATTCACTTTGGGTCCATATGATAACACTGCATAAGAGAAGTTAGAGAAAAGCAGCCTCACCTCCATCTGCTGAGAATTTCTTTGTTTCAACTCTGACGTCAAACCGCGTCCTCAGCTCGGTTAGACAGGGCTCGAGCTCTCCTTGCTCCACAGGCAGCACAGAGTCAGGTACACCTCCAGCCTCACTTCACACCTGCAAGACCACAAATCTCCGTTACTTACACTGCAACCTTTCTCTCTCCTCAATTTGCTGCACGTATTTGCTACTGATCTGTGGCAAACATGGCTCCTCCAGTGAGTGTCCTTCTTCCACAGAAATGAATAGCAAAGCTTCAGGAGATTTCAATAGTAGCAGGGCCAGGTCTAAAAAGTCTGGCTTTTATAAGAGCTACAAGCCTCAGCCTCTGCTAGTATAAATCAACATAAGTCCCCACTGGAGCTGGGCTAATTTACACCAGAGCAGGATCTGACTTTACATATTCTTTTCTTTTTGCTCTGTCTTACTGGCAAGAACCCAACAGCAAAGCTTTTTGTGCATTTGTTTCACTTTGTGTAAGGTCAGCTAAGGTTTTATGTAAAACAGATGTGCAAACTTAAAAATGATTTTTCACATTGCATTGAAACCAGTAAAAAGGCAAAAGGGGGAAAATTACTCTTTCTGTTCTTTCTAAGGTTGCTGCAATGACCTTTATTTTACCCAATGCCTCAATTTTGAAAAAGGAAAACAAAACCCGATTTTTACTACAGTGGTGGTGTTTTCTCTGCTATTCATAGAGGTCTTAAAGAGGATCAGCAAGAAAAAGAAAATTCCCAGTGGTTCGTTGGCAGTTTTAAAATGGGAATATAGTGTCCAAGTTATAAAATAAGGACTATATTTAAAAATCCTTTAACTTACTCTGCTACATTTTTCTTCTCACAAGTCTGTGATTTTGTGGTAACTAATGCTGTGGGGCTGAAACGGTACGCAGACATAACAGGTTACCAGCCTGGAAGGGGATATGGCACAACAATTTTAAACAGCCTGTCCTTTTCTTCTTTTTTAAAAAAAATAATTACACAAATGGGATTTTGTGATTATAGAACTTTTCATTCTAAGGCACACAGAACAGAAGTTTATAAGGCATCTGTGGCTGTTCTGATTGCTGAAGCAGGGTGGATTTTCTAATGAATCGGGTTCTTTGTCTCTAATTAGGACCGATATATTTAGATATTTCCATTTGTTTAAGTGACTGTAGGCTGCAATAGGTTATCCATACTGCTGGGGTATCCCTCATAGGCCAAAGAGAAAAGCCAAGGACAAGTCAGTTTGTGCAATCTGCAGGTGGATCCTTATGCCCTTCCCTTTGAGCCTCGGCTCTGGTGCTGTGTTCAAGGGAAAGACAAACAGGGTGGAGGGAGGTCCAGAGGAGAACAGTGAGCACACACAAAGTACTGTAAAACATGATCTGTAAATAATGACTGGACAAGTAGGGGATTGGCAATAAAGAAAGAGATGACAGGAATGCAAGAATGATCTTCATGTACACAGAGGGATATTGGGAAAAGGAAGCTTATAGCTTGTTATGTATGTTGTTAATGAATGGAACTAAAAGTGGCAGTACTTACATTTTAGGACAAAAATTGCAAATGTTAGAGAGAGGGACTCACTGAGACAGCCAGGCTGGTGACCTTCTGATGCTGCCAATGTCTCTTTAAGGATAGTTTTGTTAAACATCTGGTAGGAGGGACAGTTGATTCTGTCCTGGACATGGGGAATTGAGTAAGCTGATCTCACAATGCCTTTCCAGCCTTATAATTTTATAAGTAAGGTTGAATGCATACAAGTCTATAATATCCAGATCACTCACCTGGTTGCAAAAATATATGTCTGTATCATGAGACTTTTATGACTTCAGAGGAGCTCTGAACAGACTAAGGTGTTATCAGGAAGCCGGTCCAGGTGTTGACTTGATATTCTACATAATGACCAAAACAAACTTTTGGTTATGCATATATATGTATTTCACAAAAGTTTTGAAGCCTAAAAAGGAACTAAAAGTGTTAGTGAATTGATAGTAACCATAATACCAAATATTTATTTCCATAATTTTTCAAATATTTTCAAGTAATTAATGTATTTTCAAACAAAATAATTGTGTGACTGCTTTAGCAGGCCAGATAACCATATATCATCTAGTTTTGTGCTTGCTGAAATACCGTTTAATCAGTGCAGACCTTCATGTCATTTGTAGTCTGGGACTAGCTATGTGTTATCTTAGCCTGATGGATCAATTAAACACACAATTATTTGCTAGAAACCCCCAAAAAATGCTTAGAGAGAAGATGAGACAAATTGATAGCATTAGTAAGTGTTTAATTCATTGAACTGCATGGGAAGCAAGGGCTCTCAGAATGCAGGAAGCCAAGCTGCCCACGTAACTTGAAACCAGGCTGCTTACTTGGGAGAAAATAGGCAGGGGAACCATACATTTGAGCTCCAGGGGCTTTTTCGGAACAGAAATGTGACAGTCATTTAAAACAGAAAAAAAACATTGAGACAATTTTCATTTTAGTTTACGTTCAAACATTTCAGGAGACAAATAGTCTTTAAACTTTCAAAAATACTTGAGGAACTTCAAAATTAAAATACTTTGATGTACTTAGACAAATTGAATCCAGGATGCCTCTGCAATGGCAGGAGAAGGAATAAAGCTGCTGACTGCTTGCAATGGTTAGATGTTTAGTCTATGAGCTTAACAATGGTTCTGGAAACCAAAGTGAGAATGATTTTTATTGCATATGGCCATCATGGTTTAAGTTAGGAGTGAAGTCGGCACTTTAACATGCTTATGAACCTGAATATTTGACTACTTTCATATATTACTGAAATAAAGATAGCAACTTTAACAACCAAATAATTAGAATGGATGTTTTGGCACTTTATAAAGGAATTCAGATGAGCTGCTTGTTTTTTGGTTTTTCTTTTAATGAATTATTGCATCCTGAACTTACTGTAGCTCTCCCTATCTCAATCTGATATCTGCATTTATTGGAAAGCACTGTCTACTGATTCATTCCAAAATATCTGCTACTAAAGTAGTCCATAGGACTCAGGAGAATGCTACTTTCATGAATTGTCTTTGGCATGCACAGGGGAGAAAAAAGTCTGTGGGCAGGCTTTATCTGCAGATACCCTTGAAAGGGCAGATAAGGTAAGAATACAAGAAGATATTATTAATGGATACTCATAATTATTTCGGCTATGTATTTAAAGAAAGTTTTAAAAAATATGTTAATTGCTAATTTTGACTTACTGCCTGCCAGCTCACCATCTCATCATTTAGAAAGAGTTTGCTAATAGTAGAAAAACCTCAGCATTACTTACAAAGGCTTAAATTTTAAAAGAGCAAAGTACTTGCATTATTTTCCTGAAAGAGCAGAAATAACCCACTTCTTACAGAGGAAGCTGTTAATTTAAAATCTCTGTTAATTTAAAATCTATTTCTACATATATGTACTGTAAGTCTTCAATTATAGCTATGTAGAACTGATTGTCCCAGGTGTTGAAAAAACAGATCTTGTCCTGCCAAAAATCATCAATATCCAGTTTACAGAAATTTATTTTTTAAATGTTTTTTAAATAACAAACTGAGCATGGTTGCTCAGATTTGATCCCTTTTTAAACACAATGTTGGCCTAATTCTAATTTCTTTGATAGCAGTGCAAAGTCATACCATGCCCAAGAGCTGCCTTGTACCTGTTCTGGATATGGGAAGCTTAGTGTTAGCCCATCAGCTCATTCAAAATAAATGTAGATTTATTGAACAGAAATAACAGCCAAGGAGCTGGCCCTAATGCTTAGCCACTGCTCAATGCAAAAAAATTAATTACAGCTGGGTGAAGTTCGTAGCTTACCCTGTATCAGAGATTTTAACATGGAGCCAAGAAATGCTACAGTTTGTAGAAGGCTACTAGAAAAAGTAGGAAGCCTTTGTACAACTTTTCAGCTAAGAGCTTGATGACAGCTGCTTTGGCAATTACCCCTTCTCCTGACCTTATGGTCTACCACAGTATGCTTCAGAGCTCTCTGGGAAAGGGAGACTATTACACCTAATGTGTTTGGACAAGTCTAGCATGTGTGCAAATTAATAAGAATGGCATATTCTATTCCGTATTTTCCTTTACAAATGTTGTCCTGCATTTATGCAACCTGCACATCTGCTTACCTGCTCTAACTAATGATAATGGATCTAGCAGGACGTGGGGAGCACAATATTCCCTCTAGTGATATTTGTGGAGGGGGGGGATGGACGACATTTCTCCTTCCTCTACTGAAAGGTAGGAACCTTAACTAACTTTTTAAAATGAAGGGTAGATTTCTTATTAAATTCTCCTCTTCGAACACAGGAGGAAGAAACATTCACCTTTCCAAGAATGTAACACACGAAAGGATCTGGGAGGTGGGAAGAGCACTGCAGGTCAGCTGTCGCAATACATTTAAACTATGAGAAGAAAATTTCTGATTTATTATAAAATGAAGCTGCTCTTTTGCCTCTGGTATTAAAAAATAAACATAATGGATATTAAACTGCTTATGGCAACATGTGCCTGGTACTCTTCATAGTGTCGGTTAGGTCTGTAAGTCAGGGCAGACCTTGGCTTAATTTCTTGTTCTAACACTTCATTTCTCTTTCTAAAGTAGTCTTTAAACATTTTTTTTTACCTAGCAAAAGAAGCAAAAGCAGAAAAGATGCTGTAATACAATGCTGCATAAAAAATACCCATTCAGATGCTCCTGCCATCCCATTTCAGTGACATTTATGAATAAATGAGTACCTGCATTGAGAAAAGTTTACATATTACATTGTTCGTGTAACTCATTATATGAGCATTGTATAGCTTTCTAACACTCACATTGAGGCCAAAAGCACCTGTGCCAGTGACCAGATTTATAGCCCAGACTCTGACTACAAACACAGTGTACATCTTTTCTCCCTGAAAAGCAAATTCCCTCTCTTTTCACCTGAGCACAAGTGGCACGAGCACAGACCCACTGGTTCTCAGCACCACAGTCACAGGAAGCTGCAGCTGCTGTTAGACAGCAAATGTACAGAGAGCAGAATCCCTATAGGAAGGTGACATTACCAGGGAGGCTTGTGGTGGTGCTGCATGTTCAGGGGTAGTGCGGGACTTGGAGCATAACCCTGGAAGCTGTCAGGACTCTTTTCTGGAGGGTTCAACTCCACTAAATTTTGACAGTGAGAACAGAAAGAAAATGTTTCTGCTTTTCCACGTTTTCTGCTCCCTGTACCGCCTGATGCGCTGGCAGCCATATGACATACTCAAAAGAACTAGTAGAATCTTCCACACGCTTGCATAACTTCCTGCTAAATCTTTACATACCTGTTAAATCTTTACATACCTCATGCAGGTTTTCCAAAAAAGCACCTTTTCTGTTTTCTGTCCAGTATGGTGACACCTAATTTCTTAAAAATGAAGGAAAAAGAAGAAGAAGAAATTAACATATAATATTATATCTTTCTTTCTGTAATAGCTTTCCTTTTTTAGGGGAGAAGA
Organism: Nycticryphes semicollaris; assembly: GCA_013400055.1. Taxonomy (NCBI): domain Eukaryota; kingdom Metazoa; phylum Chordata; class Aves; order Charadriiformes; family Rostratulidae; genus Nycticryphes; species Nycticryphes semicollaris. Next base: position 699,550 of record VXBJ01000433.1, on the reverse strand, counting down.
CATTACCCATGCTCAGCTCTGTCTATGAGCTAAAGTTAGATTTGAAGCCACTTCTCATCATAGTTTTATTGTTTATTAACTTTACATGTAAGATATATGACTTCTAGATTATTAAATTATCCTGGAAATCACTGCCCCTGATTTAATTGTATTACCTTTACTTAAACCACACAGTATTTTACACCCCGTGAGGAAGCCTTTTGCACAAATCACAAGGTAAAGATGCTATAATGTTTTTTTTAAAGAGCCTCTTCTAATCATCACTACATGAATGAAATGACAAGTATTCCTGTAGCGCACCGAGTACCAGAATACGGATTGCAGGAAGACGGTGGGTCTGTGCCAGCTGGCGTGTGCCATGCAGGAGATGTCCCTGCCCATGCCAGGGGCGTTGGAACTTGATGATCTTTAAGCTCCCCTTCCAGCTCTAACCATTCTATGATTCTACGTGCACGTCTATGAGGACAATAGAGTGTTCATACGCTCATTAATGGTTTAATAATAATGACACTTCGAAATTCCCCAATTTTTCCATTGTCAGTTACACAGAGCCCTTGCTGTAACTTCAAATATTTGGAGGAACACTGCATTTTCTGGCAGATGAAACAATAAGTCTTGACTATTAATAAGCTGTTGAATATTTCAGCACCTCTGAAATACGAACTCCACAGCTTATAGGATCGGAGCTACTGTTTGGAATTTGCTGTCAGATACAAAGGGATTGTTCTAATATGTTTGGTATTACAGTCAGTAATCCTTTTCTGACTTCTGTGAATATGTCACAAGCTAGTGAAATAAAACTATGGGATATTGCTTTATGAGCATTGTCATAATAAATTCCCAAATATGTTTTTTTCTTAAAGCCAATTTAGCCTGCAAACAGTTTGAGGAATGCTTTCTGGAATCTAACCTATTATGACTTGAATCCAATTTTCACAGGAAAAAGATTTGAAACAGTATCTCAGCACTAAACCTTTAGGCTGGGATTCAGACTATACTTACTCTTTTTAGTATGTATAGGATATTTTTAGCTTAGTGCACACAGTAAAAGAGGATTATGAGTTTTATTCTGACAAATCCTGGGTATTTTTCTCAAAATTTATGGGATGTTCAAAAAAGAGCATTTTGATTTTCTGATTCTGCTGTTTGTGGAGAAACATGAGGTGCATTTCAGATTTTTTTAGCTTAGTAATAATATTAACAATAACAACCGAAATAATAGCTTAAGTTTAGGAGCACAAAATCATGCTAAAGTCCCAAAATAAACCTCGCCTTTCATGAAATGTCTCCACATCCAATAACACCAGTGGTGTTACAAAAACTTAAAACTGAAGTTTCAGAGAAAAGGCAAGAAAGAGCAGTTTTTACTTTACTTTATAAACATCTCCAGTTGACATGCTGGAGGAAAAGGCTTGGGATGCTTTGGTAGAAATATTGTTTTAACGTGCAACTTGTGCTATGGTCTTGTACATCTATTACAGAGAATCAGAAATTTATTTTCAGAGAGACAATTGTGATTTTTGAAATGCCCCCTTTATCTGAAGCAAAGTAATATCAGAAAACAAGGGAGAAGTCTTACAAAAAGAAATTCTAACAAACAAAAATGCATTATTTGTTTTGCATTGTAAAAAATGCAAGATTAAACTACTTAATTTCAAGTTAGGTTGCTCCTACTGGACACAATTCTAGGAAATTTTAAAACATTGAAACAGACAATCACCTTGAAAAGAAAAAAAAATCTTAGGTTTTCCTTTTCAAATGTAAATTTCAGATGCTATTGGAATGATTGGTCAAACTAAACTTTCCTTGGAGGTCACACCTCACTATGACGCTGTAAATCTTGGACAAATGACTGATTTTTGTGATGAAAACATGTTCATCTGGAAAATTTCCAAACCAGGGCCACAGAACTGACTTGTTTGTACTTTTGTTTGGCTGATGAGCATTAAAGACCTGTAATTTTGTCCCTAGGACTTTCACGTCCCACATAACATTTAGTCTAAGTGTTTTTCCCTTATTATAGCTAAAGTTTGAATCTTACTTTAAGGGGCCTTTCTTTCTCAGAGTTGTGAAATTTCTCCCACCTTGAGTCACACATCACAAAGACTTTAGGGAATGGATAGACATGAGTGTAAGCAGCAGCAGCAGCAATTGGTATCTCGGTATTAGTGGGAAGATAAGATCAGGAGAAAACATAAAACATGTATAAATATCTGACATAAAGAGGCAACACAGAGTACAGAAGATGAAAATGATTCCTTAGTGAAATGGATCTTAAAGCATGAGCGTGGTACTGAGGCAGAGTATTTGGTAAGAAAAGGAAATTAAATTTTACTTTTAGATTTTTGATCATGTATCTTTTAAAAAAGAGATTTACTGATAAGATGGGTATTAACTTATATAAAATATGCTATTAGATGGTCTTTTAAATGACAGACTTTCACAGACCTGTATTTTAACATGCCATGTTCTGGGATAATACAGCATATCAGAGATTCCCACATTATTTTACAGCACAGATCATCTTTTAAGTGAAACAGCATGTTCTTGGGCCATGTTTCTTTTGAATGATGTTCCTGTTTACAGCTGCCCAACATCTCTTTACCAATGAAGCAGTGAGTGCACACACACACACACACTAACACTCACTAATAAAACTAATCTGCTCCTTTCCCACTGTTAATAGAGGGAGTTTCATTTTGTTTGAGACTCTTACTTCAGGTTCCCAGAGCTTTTGCCTGCAGAAGGGCTTTGTGAGAAGCTTGTTACCTGCAAGGCTTCATCCCCATGCTGTGGCTCTGCAGATGCTTCCTGTGGGAACATCAGACATTTAAGGACCTGAATGCTCATTTCCTTAATCACTTAATAGATCCTGTGTCTCCTGGGATGATGCAGTGCAGCATTTTGGGCAGTGTTCCTGGGTGCTGAACAGTCAAGGTAAGCTCTTACTCAGTGGTGGGCTGAGAGCTGCTAGGGCCATTCGCCAACAGTTCTGAAAGCAAATGTATACTCTGTTCTTGTGCTGCTTCAAACAGGTAATTCAATGTAGCAATTAATTACTTACTTCTTGAAGTAATTAATTACTAACTGCTAAAGAATTATTGCAAAACTGTATGTAGAAGTAATAAAATTACTTAAGGGTTTTAGAAAATTCTTCATGAAAGCAATTATTCCTAGTTGTAGTCAAAATTATTTGTTATATTAATTACCAGTAATCTCTGCCTAGACATAATTACAGTGAAAGCAATTTTATAGTGGTGCAATATAATTATGTCATTAATAAGAAAAAACAAGAGATTATTTTACTTTAATTTGACATATTATACATTTAAGACCTTGCCAATTAAAGAACAAAGCATTGAATTAAAGCACAAAGAGTGTACGAAGTTTGGGGATAATTTCTCACACCAGTAACATGTTAAGACAGATCTTAAAATCTGCAGCTTCTTGTTAAGTGCTTATAAATATGAATTTCAATAAGGTTCCATTTCAGAGCTCAGTTCATTGCTCTCTAACAGTTCTAAACTCTTGTGCAATTTCTACTCAAAAAATTATCTTTCAGGGACACCCATGTTCATCTCAGTAAGAGCGATCCAATGAACAAAACACTTTAATTCACGTTTTTAATTATTTGTTACTTTTCTGATAGCATTAATCTTAGGCGCATTTCAGCAAAAGTTAAGCACAGATTTGAGGTATCGCAATGAAGTCTCTTTCTTCAATCTTACTTTTTTTCTCCCCCTGTATTTTTTTCATAATTTCTAAACATGTGCTTGACAATAAATGCCTACGGGGTTTTCCAAATTTGAGCTCAATTAGCAAAGGAAAAAAGGTGATTTCAGAGCATAATCATAAAATATTAACTAATGATACAGAAGGTTTCTCTTTGAAACAACCAAAGAAATGAGTTCCTGGTTTTTAATGAAAGCTTATATATCATAGAGAAAAAAACTATTTTACTGAAAACTTTTAGTCAACTTTTTTGGAGGAGAAGTGGCTGTATATGAGATGCATTTTCAAATTAGGTACTCTTTAAGCAATGACTAATAATATTTCTGATATTAGACAAAGTATTTGGGCTTTTTATATGATTTTTTTTGATGTATTTTGGGTTTTTATTCTACAGAATATCATCCATATCAGGTAATTTCATAAGCAGAAAACAAAACCACAATAGCAAGTTTAGTTATCTCGGATAATTTCTTACCACCTATACTAGTACTAGTTTTATGAGAATTCACCTGCAAGAACTGTGAAATAAAAACTATACGCTTTTTAAGGAACTACCTTTTGTTTGGATCATTGTTGTACTGCAATTACTTGCTGGAGTGTTTTGACAGAAGCTGTAGTTTTTCAGCTGAGGATTGGAACCATAACCTATGAATACTGAAAGTCCATGCCAGGAGCTCTCCCTTGCTCTTTCCAGACTAGTTTTTAAAGCACTCCCTAAAGCAATCCCCTCCCAGGCAGGATGGGAGAAAAGAACCTGGAGGTGTGGCTGTTGGGCTTCCTGCAGAGGAGACAAAAAACCACATTTCTGAAAAGCAAGAGGTTGGGTTGTACCCAGAGGTGGCTCAGCCCTGCGCCTGGCACACAGGGACAGGCACTCTGCAGGACATTTGTGACCAGAGGCACTGGAGGCAGCCACTTTGCATTCATTCCCAGACCCATTCCTCAATGGCTCAGTGGACAAGAGCATTCTGCTGCGTGCTTTAACCTGACTAGCCAGAAGGAGGTTTTTCTGAGTGTTTGCAACTGATTCTTTCTGGACTCATTGCCTTATAAAGGAAGGATGCAAATTTGGTTTGTGCGCCCACTTCAACATGGAGAATACATGGTTTTAATCTGTAAAATGTTTCAGAAGATTTTCAGAGCAGTGGTATGTATAGAAAAAAATAATGTAATCCCCCTTTTTCCAAAACATTTATGTTTAAAACAAATATTTCCTCTGACTGCTAAAGCATATGGTAGACCTGCAGATGATCACGGAATTGTCAGAGTTGGAAGGGACCTCTAGAGATCATCCAGTCCAACTCCCCTGCCAAAGCAGGGTTGCCCAGAGCACATCACTCAGGGCTGCATCCAGGAGGGGCTTGAATGTCTCCAGAGAAGGGGACTCCACACTCTCCCTGGGCAGCCTCTGCCAGGGCTCTGACACCCTCACCACAAAGAAGTTTTTCCTCATGTTTGAATGGAACTTCCCATGTTCCAGCTTGTGCCCGTTGCCCCTTGTCCTGTCACTGGGAACCACTGAAGAGTTTGTCTCCATCCTCCTTCAACCCACCCTTCAGATACTTGTGAACATTATAAGGTCTCCCCTCAGCCTTTGCTTCTCCAGGATAAAGAGTCCAGCTCTCTCAGCCTTTCCTCCGAAGGGAAGAGATACAATGTAGGTATTGAATTAAATTTTAGGAAGATTTAACCTGAGCAATTTCTTTCTCGATATCTGAACTTCTAAACTGTACTATATGAAGAGTCTGGCATATATTTGCCAGTAAGAACATATAGTAAAAAAAATCATAATTCTGCACATATTTGGCTCACTGTAGTAGCCCTCATGAGAGACTTAACCTACTTTTACTAGAATCTGAGGCAAAATTCTCATTCAGGAATCTGAAAATCATTTTCATTTCAGTATTGAAATAAAAAAAAACCCCACTCTGTAATTGTTTTAAGTCACTTTGTGGCTTTCAAAGCAAACAGCTCATTTTCGTACATGATTAAGATTTTTATGGGAAATGAATACCACTTGGTTTTTTAAGCTACCTTGAAATGATAAGTCACATGACAAAAAATAGAGTCAATTTATGGAGCATTTCAGGTTTTGAATTTTTTTGCCTCATATTTGGGTCTAATGACAAAACCCTTTCCAAACAAGTTTTAAAATCAAAGTAAATGTCATGTGGCTTCCCTGCCCCCCACCTATTTATTGTAGAACAAAACTCTTACTGTCCTGGACCATGAGTATTATACAAACTAAAAATGCCATATTAAAATGGTAGTTTTAATCCCAAACCATGGGTTGCACCATAATTTATTGTACTAAAATTATAGTAACAAATACCAGCAATGATGTAACACTGTATTTCAACATGTTTTACAGCACCACAATGTTATTCTAGTGATTATACTGTAGTTGGAATAAATATTACTAAATCTGAGACAGATTTATTATGTTTTTAGACTTTCTTCTGCTTGGTCCAGGAAACAGAGGTTTTATGCAGTAACTCTTATTAACATTAATGAGCATTAATTGCTTATCTCCCTTGTGTACCAGGAGGAGTTTCTATCCCTCTGGCTGTCCTGTATGTTAGCACCTTTTAAGGTTTGATTTGAGACTAGATTGTCCCTCCATTTTCAGCACTGCGTAAAAGGAGGCACTAAGCCAGAAAAACACTTCAATCCTTTACAATTTCTTCCCTTCATCTCTCTTGCTCTTGAGAAATCGTTTGCTCCCAGTCATTTGGGAAAGGGGAGCCAGGCCAAACTACATGCAGTCTTTTTGTAGATGCTGTGCTCTCCTGTGTGACTAAGGGCAAAACTGCACCAGTGGGTGTAATCAGACCAAGCGTTTCTGCCCCTCGTTCTAGATGCAGAGAACAAGGACTTGAGGAGATGAAGAATCTCCTTTTGCTGTATAGTCATAAAATGGCAAGTAATGGTCTGGTTCCTCATTATATATTCTGTAAAGATATATTATCTGGTTATGGATTAATAGCTTGTTATCAGAGAAATTTGAATGTCTGTGAGAAATAAATTCAAACTAGACTTTTTTGGTGAGATGCTGAACTGCAAAACATGTAGTATCCTCTTGACTGGTCACTGGTTCCCACATCTTACATTCATAGAAACAATAGTATGATGTTGAGGAAAACAATTTATGGTATTTTCAGCTAGCCCCAAAACAGAAGAGAAAAATCGAACTCCCAAGAGAACCTATTTTACATCAACAACCCAGTCCTGCACAATACTATGGCCCTGGCTGTTCAAGTCATGAGGTTTCCACTAAGTATTTGAATTTTTGACCTGCTTGTCAGTATCTCTAATGAAGAAAACATTAAATCCTGCTTTCATCTGTACCAGTGCATTCCATCGAGTTCAATGATCTTGGCCTGGAATAGCTGATTTTCATTACAGTACTATTAAATTACAGGAATGGCTGTATCTGGTCCTATGCAAACTTTCCTTGCACTTTATAAAATCAGTGTTTAATTTCTGTTCCCATAGTTAAACTTTTTATCACTTTGAAAAATCTCAGAAAATACTATCTTTTAAATACAGTCCCCTGCAAACCCGATCTGTGAGTAGGTGGGTTATCCTTTACCTTGTGCACTACCCAGAATCTCATAGACCGAGTGGCTCATAGAAATGAGTAGAAACTGGGCGATATTTCTCCGTTATGAGTTAAACGATCCAGTGCTTCAGAGCACTTTGGGGCAGCAGAAAGGGGGGAAAACACGAGAAAACAGTTTCAGTTTTTCAATTTGGAACCTGATTTGTTGTAATTTTGAGACATGGCCTAAAGCACGGGCAATTGATCATAATGAAAAAAATGCATTAATGAAAGTAATTGACAAAAGCCAGTCCACCTGTCAAAGAAGAGAAACCTTGAAAAGAAACGGCAGGCTTTTGAAGGTCAAGGCTCAGTGTGGTGTAATCCCTACCATCTGTGTTCAGGCTGGTGCTATTCTCAGACTGTCATATGCACTCTCTTCTTTGAAAATAATAGACAAGGGAAAAAAAAGCTTACCCGACAGGGAGCCTAAATGTAGTTAGCTTTATAGAAAATGAAAAAGCACCACTGTATAAACTTAAGATGACCCTTAATTTTCCTTCCCCTTGACCTACACACGTTCACAATCGGTTTCAGAGCTGTAGTGGCACTGGGAATGAAAATAACTGAGCGACCAATAAAATGTAACACTGTAACAGCAAGTTGGAGTGGTAGGCAACCATACCCAATGCAATCAGTCAAGCATGGTATTACCCTGCAAACACACTAAAGTGATCAAGAAATTTCATCTTTTCTTCCAGGTTTTGAAGGGAGCCTGGTTCTTGACTTGAACCTACAAAGCAAAACCAAAAAACACCTCTGTGGGCAGACTCCTGTGCCCATGCCAGAATTACAATCCTCAAAAGACTTTCTTGACTGCCACCTGTGGTTGCATCACCCTTTTGGTTGTTCAAGAAGCCCTGGTCCCTCCCAGAAGCTGTGCTTCTGGCCTTCTTCAGGCAGCATGGAGAAGTTTGACACTTTCACTTGCCTGTATGGTCCTATGGGATTCGGTGGCTGGGCACACATTCTTACACTGCATCCAGGGAGCACAGCTGGTCACACACCCTCAGAAAATACCTACAGGCTCACAGTCCCTGCACACGTGGCTAGAAAGGGTGCCTTTGGTACCCAGCACCCCAATAGCTGCTGCTCAGAACAGGGAAAACTGGGTTCACTGCCCTGTGTTTTGTGAACACTAACCACCAGGTAACAGAGCAATTAGCCTCCTTAACACTTGGGTTTGTGTGATGCTTGGTCATCTTAGAATGCTTGAATGAGAGCCTTCTTCACCCACAGATGCTGCTGTGTGCTGTTCAGGTCACTTTGTGTGGTCTGGAGTTCAAATCCCTCAGGCACAGGAGGAAATTAAATTCAGGTTTCCCACACACTGACAGGATATATTCATCACAGAGTTATTATACTAAGTAAGGGCATTAGCTCCTCCATGGCAGTTGTGCTTTGAAAGAAAAGGTTTAGAAATCCAACTATAGAAGCTGGAATGGGAATTCCAAGTGTCACATCCAAACACCCAGACAAAGTCCTGACAGCATTTAAGACACAAGCTTGTACCATGTCAAAAGCAGAGGCAGCTGCTTGCTTTTTTGTTTCTAAGTCCTCTGCTTTCAAATGTCTTCACACGTCCCTCAGGGATCCTGTTCTGGAAGTTGCCCCTTCCAGAAGGTGGCCAGGTATCTGTAGTTTTAGTGGCCTAGCATTTGATCTCACACAGGCCCTTTAGGTTCCTTTGCTGCTCTGGTGCCAAGGTTATTTTAGACAAAAAACTCAACAAAAAATTAAATGTGAAAGATTTTCAAAATCATTATAAAATTCCCAAATTTTGTAACTTTCAAAATACAGTGGTTGCATGGAGTCAGTAGGCTGTTACTGGTTTGGAGACATTTTTTGTTTTAGGCAGAATTTTCTGTTTCAGACAGACTTTTTTTTAATGAAAAAGGTTCATCTATTAAAATAATGATAAAGAATTTTTATAGAGCTTTTTACTCCAGAGTGCTAGACCAATGAAACTACAAAGCATAACCAAACAGATCCCCCAGAAGTTGTGTTGCATACACTTTGAGGGAAATGGTGTATATAAAAAGCTCACTATTTCTATTACTTTTAAGTGACAAAACCCAGGATAGTATATCTAACCAGAAGGTATAAATAACTATATGTTATATATATATTTCTTGCTCCTAGAAAAAAATAAAATTCAAACTTCTGCCTCCATGCACAAAACCAGAACACACTACATAAAACATCACTCTGTTAAGTGCAGATTCCTGGGAAAACAACCACAATAAAAAGAACGTATAAAAAAATAATAGTGTTCTACAAATGTCTAATTAAAAACGTTCTCCGCCTCTTTGGAAGAAATATTTTATTTGCCCTCGTTAAGGTGACCTAACCACTGTTCTTCACCCCTCCCTTCTTGAATGATGTAATCAACACTACCCAGGAAAATAGAATACAAGAGGAAAAGAATCACGCTTTTTCTGAGCTGTTACTGTTTATCTTTTTAGCTACATAATCACTTTTATAGTTAAACTTCAAATAATGACTCAAAAGACAAGCTGTTCACACAGACAGTATCTGTCAAAGTTCAGATATGCCTCTAGAGTATACAGAGAAGTTCAGAACTGGATCTAAACTGAAAGTACTTCCAGAGAAATTTCACTAATACCTTTTGTTTTCATTCACACTGACACAAAATAAACATTTATGTCACTATTTTTTAAACTACAATCTGAAGATGTAACCTCTGCTAATGAAATAAAATGCTAATGAAACAACTTACCCGACACAAGACGGCAATCCTTGCTCTTGATTGCAGTAATTAATTTTTTCAATTAATTCCATTGCTTTATCTTTTTCTCCTTTGCATATGTCTCATTGTGTGGTTTGCTTGTACTGAAGATCTATACACCAGGTAAGAGAAGATTTGAAGCTGAATTAACACAAAGAAACATATTCAAAGTGCAGTTCACCACTGCTGCTTTGGACAGCTGTGGAGCATCACATATCCAAAGCTGTGCTAGGTCACAGTACCTTTGAGAAAATTAGAAGTTGGTACAAAAAGCAAGGAGTGTAACCATGTCAAGGAATGCTATTTACTGTGGTAGTCACTGAACAGGAACATGGGAGAAGAAACATGACAAAACCCAGTGTGACACTAGATTGAAATATTTTCATTTATGTATGAAGGAATTAAAACATCTAAAAAATAAAGAAAGAAATATTTTAAGAAAATCACGTGTTCAGACTTAAATTTACTGATAAGAGGAATGTAAATGAAAATAAAATAAATAAAAAAGTAAAATTGAGATGCAAATGCAATGAAGCCTGGTTATTGTTTTGTCCAGTGACAAAACAAAAAATACTGGAAGGACACAGAGAGAAAGCAATGAAGAAAGAATACCTAAAACTGAACAAATTTTTCATTAGAATGCAGAAAAAAAACCCAAAACCAAACCCTCTGCAACAATCTTATTTTGAAATTTCCAAAGAATTTAGTATTTTATGCACTGTCTCGCCAATCTTAGAGAGCACCTGAAAAAATAAAGTGTGAAAGAAGGCAAAACATTCCCAGGGGAGCATTTCTATGCAGAAAGAGTGAATGAAACCAGATCACAAATGAAGCTTACTAAGACAATAAAGATTTTGATTTGCGATGAAGCTCGCCATCCTTTAGGACGAAAATCTGACATTGGCTGGGAATAGCACTTTCAGCTTACAATTCTAAACTGTTTATGTTGACTTTTTTTTGTTATCCTTGAGGAAATATATCTTTTCTCCTACAAAAACATGTGTGCTCTGGTCAACATGCAGTAGGTGTAAAATTTGTACATAACAGCATTATTTATATGTTGCTATCTCCTACATTTTAATTAACTTTACAGGAAAGGGAAAGAGCTGGGGTTGTTTTCGTCTCTTATTTTTTGAAATAAAACATTTTACAAAATGAGCTAGCATCTCAAGGGGTAAAGATCGTTCTACACCATGTGTGCAGGGGCAGGAGATGTTCTGAAATATCACTTATACATTTCAATTTGTCACTATTGGTTTGGCTCTCAAGTCCCTTTTGCCTTTTTTTCAAAGCCACTGGAGAGCAGGCAGGAGTCAGAGACAAGGCACTTGCTGAGAAGGACTGCACAGTCCCGTGCTCGGGCTGACAAGCTGGCAGTAGATATCTTTCATTCAGTACATCTCTATAAATTGCACAAAAAATGCCTGGGGACCCTTGGTAATGAATACATCAACTTTTACCCTGCTCTGTAAAAACAGCTATAAGGAAACAATTTCTATGCTACAGAGGGGGTACACAGGCTAAAAAGAAAACACAACACTTGCCAGAAAAACAAATACCCTGCTCCATCAACGAGATGAAGGAGAAAGATAAAGTTCTCTGTTCCTGCTATGCCATTGGAGTTTAAGTAGACTATATACCCTTTCCCTTCTGACTATGGGGGGGGGGCAAATATCATCAACACAGGTACATACAGTTTCTAGTCTTCCATATGATGCCACTCACCACTCAACTGGAAACATTCAGGGCATTCTTTCACTTAAGAAGAAAAACTAGGAGAAAATAAATGAGAAACAAACCCTGTTGTTACCAGTCATAGTTAGAATCTTAATTTGCAAAATATAGAATACAAAAATTGAGGATATTACAGGGAATCTCAGCAGGGAATGTTCTCAATTATTTTTTTTTTAATAAAATGTAAAGAAGTGACCAGATGAGACCCAGTAAGAAAAAAGAGGAAGAAAGAAAAAATAAAACCACATTTCCAAAGTGTGGCTGGTTCTGGTATTTAGAACTTTACTTCTATAAGAGGCTTCCCAACTTCATACATGGTTTAGACTACTCATTTCATCGCCCCATTTTAGCCAACCAAAGTTTGCCCTGTCCCTGGAAAGGTCAGCAACATGTGGAGCCCATGGCCTTAAGGAAGAGCTGCTGCTCCCAGAAATCCCTGGTTCCAGTTAGGGCTTCCATCTGACAGGAGGAATGATATCACTGCCTAAGCAGCCTGTGGTGCCCACCTTGTTTATCCTCTGTCAGGTGCCAGTTCAGCCTCTGCAATTTCTGTGCTGCATTTCGTGGTCCTGGAGGAACTAGAAATGGGAGCTGTTGGGATAGTTCACAAACAGCAGAAGTTTCGTGCATTTCACTCTTTGGATTCTGGTGCTCCTTCACTGAAGTCCGGTTCTTAACTAGCCTCAGCTGAACTGAAAGGAAAAATAACCACATAGCCTATTATTGAGTTTTAACTGAAACAGTTTTCTGAATTATTTTCATCAGTTAGAATCTTTCTGCAGGTCTATGCAACAGAAATAGCAGAAGCATCTGAGATGGGGAACTGTGCGTCCCGTCGCCCAGCCGGGCTGGACGGGCTGCTCCATTGTACATATTTATGGAGCGGAGCTGAACCCTCAGGGTAAAAGCGAACAAAGAATAGGCTGTTTTTCTCCTAAAGCATCTGGGTGTAAGCCTTATTTTGCCAGCAACCGTGGTGTTTATGGGCATGTTTTACTGGAAACCTGCTGCTTCTCACAACGTTTCCTGAGTGACTGTCTTAGTAAAACTGCATCTGGAAATGACAAGCACACAGCTGTAAATCTGAAAAGCAGTGTGCAGCCCTAATAGCTAGCAGCCACAGCACGGCTGTCCTGCTGAACATTGAAAAGATTTACAAAGACAAAAGCAGAGCAATGAATATGTTTCTGAGCGCTCTGTGATCACATTACACCTCTCTCTCTTCAAAGATTTTTTTTTTTGTAGATGTAGAGGGGACTATCGCTGCTCTCTGAGTTAATGCCTTGGGCAGGTAATGTATTATTGCTTACATGCTTAAGACACCCAAAATTTCTGCCCTGTACCTACCTTCCAAAGTCATGGTTAGTCATGTAATATATCCTTCTTCTTTTCAGCCTGAATTGGATCTATGACAAGAGCAAGGCCATGAAAACGAGCCAACTTAAAAAGTAATAAATTGTCGTCACTCTGCTGTGCACCTTTTTGCTTAATGTGTGTTTGCAAATTGGTACAACCACAAAAGAGACATGCAAGAGGAAGAAATGAAGACTTGTACATTTCATGTGTGAAAGTCCAAAACTTCTCTGGAATCTCAATCTCCTGATAGTTTGAAGTACAATTGCAAAGAAATAGGGGCAGGAGGGGAGCAATGGTGACAACCAACATATGTTGTCACAATACTGACTTGGCTGAAAAGGGGAAGCACCGCTCTGTTGGACCAGTCATTGTCAGGGAGAACTGGGAGCTGGAGCCAAGGTTTTGGAGGGTGAACCATATGGCAAANCTCTGGGCAGCCTATTCCAGTGCTCTGTTACCCTCAAAGTGAAGACATTCAGATGGAATTTCCTGTGTCCTGGTTTGTGCCCATTGCCCCTTGTCCTGTCACTGGGCACCACTGAAAAAAACCTGGCTCCCAAACCAGTCTTTTTTATACTCTAGAGCAAGGAGTTTTAATTCTTTCATTAAAAACATTTCTTTTCTTTCAAATGTCTTTCAGTTTTACTAGAAGATAAAATACTTAAAAATGCTAGAATCCTTATCAAACCATCTTACTTGACCTAAGTATTTTTGCAGCTCCTGCAAAAATTAACACACATATTAATATGTAGAGGTATGCTTTTAAAACTAGGCCTTATTAGTTTTAAGCTTGGTTATTTGCTTAAAACTAGGTGATAATGTTATGCATATGAATATATATATATATGTAGATAAGTCTAGGTACGTTCGTGCTTGGTTTTGGTGTCAGTCTGACTCGGGAAATGGATCATGGCAGACAGGCTTGTCATGGGGCCTGTAGGGTTTCAGTGGAGCTGGGCACCACTTTGCTCCCTGCTGTCACAGGGAATGCCACTGCAGGCTGTGCTGACATGGAGACATGGTCCTCTGCTTCCATCGTGACCCAGCACTTGCACCATGCTTTCACCCAAAATCTGTAAAGTGAAGGGGGGGGAGGGGGGCAGGCTGTGGTGTATTCTCCACCATCACTCCCCAAGAGCTGCAGCACTTGTGGGGTAACATGGCAGCATCAGGGACTCTGAAAAGTGCCCAGCTGAACGTGCTGAATTCCCATTTTAAAATGTTATAAGGGAACAGGGGTAAATGGAGCCCTTCAAAACCACAGCTCCAGGGAGAAGGAGCTAAAATGTCTCTTCTCCTTGATTGTTTATCCACTTCTGTAATAGGGAACGTGTTTCCAGGCCCATAGGAAGCAAACTCCCTCTTTTTTCTTCCCCCCTCCCCCCTTCCATTTTTAACCTTTACTTCATCTTTAGATTTTAAAATAATAAAATAACAGATATTTTCAGATATGGGAAGAGTCAGCGGCCTCACACACACACCCCCACACACCCCCCAAGTACCTATGAGGCTTAAATCCACTAAAAATATTTCCTATTAGTCATGCACAAAGTAGCTGGGTTGAGGCATACGGTTCTGTTTCTCTGCAGTGCCATTTCTTTGCTCCGTCCCCCAGTTAAACAGCGATGATAATGCTCCTCACTCAGCTTGTTTGAAGATTAAATTAGCTGCTATTAGTTCAGCTCTTTGAAGATGTACCCAAAGTGGTAAGTGCTAAGTATTATTAGCTGAATTTTATTCATTGGACTCTAGAGAAATTCCGTTGCTTTTTGTTAGTGCTTGAGCAGTGTGAAGCCTTGGCTGCTGGTCCACTTGGGGACCCTAGCCCCTGGTCCCCCTTTCATCTGCTGTGCTAAGTGCCAGTCTATGAGTTTCTCTCCTTAAACAGGCTCACCTTAAAGGCTTTTGAAGGACCAACCTGAAAACTGGCTTTAAAGAGTAGTTTTTCATTTCCAAGCCCTATCTCTGAAAATTTCTCTGTCTCCTTTTTAAATGAGCTTTGAAGAAGAAAATAATCTACATGATTTATTAAACTGAACTTTGATTTAATTAAGGAAAAAAAAAAGAAGCTGACAGTCTGTCTTTCAAATGTAAAGAAAAATAGCAACTAGGTTTCCTATTAAATTTCTCCAAATTGGAAATGTAACAAATGTATAATTTATGTCCTTAGTAAAGCCCTCTAGTGGTAGTTCCAGTTATACTGTTTATTAACAGGAAATTACCACATGACTAGACTATTTTTTAACAGAAAATTACATGCATCAGCCCTTAGAAGTAGGACAAGGAAAAAGAGAAATTATTAGTATCAAGGTAAATCTTTCTATATAGAAATAATTGTGATTTGAATGTACAGTGCAACAGAAATTCTAAATGCCAAATCACGTAAACAGAAAAGGCAACAAGTAACACCCAAATCAAATTACAAGATCTGTCCTCCAGGAACTGAAAACTGCTGTGGACTGAGAAAGCTTCTGCAAAATCAAAGCTGACCCAGTTCTACTACATTCAGGGTCACAGTTTCTAAAACTCAGGATTTCAGTATACTCCTGGATCACTGTGGAGACACGCTCAATGAGTGTGCTGTACCAGCTACAGGGATAAACAGTATTTTTAATTCCTCAAGTCCATAAATCTGCTACTTTTCATCAGCCACTATATTGCCACTATGGTATTTTTCTCAGACTTCTTTCCTTCCTCTGTAAAGTTCTTTTTCAAAACAAATACACTAACGATACAGTCCAAGAAAGCAGAGGTAATAGCACAGCCATAGTTCAGTGACAATATTGCAAATTAGAAAAAGAAGAACTCTAGATTATAAAAACAAAAACCCGGATCATGTCAATAAAATCAGAATAGGTAGAAGCACTGCTATTTTAAGATGTATTACATTGTGGCTGTCTTTTGCTAAAAGAAACTCCTTAAAAAAATACTATTTAATTAAAGCTCAAACCAGTTTTTGGAAAGGAAGACAACCTTACAGTTTTTTCCTAGAATTAATTTCAGGAATTTAACAGTAAAACTGATAAGGAGGACCTGCCCAGAGCCCATCAAATAACCAGCCAGTTTGTCTCAGCCCCCAGGACTCTATCTGTGCATTCTACATAGGGTTGTACCTGAATCTATCTCATTTGTTAAATGACTAAATAGTAGCTGAAGTGCCAGGCAGAGCATTCAGTGTTTCTCAAGAATAACTCCCAGAGTTTTCTGGGAGGGAAATGCATTACTCTGATGGCTCTGAGTGTTTCTTCAGCCTCTCCTCTTATCCATCTAGAGGATTTTCTGGAGTGCTTACCTGAATAGAGGTGCTTATTAGAAGTACTCATTTCAAGAAAGTGTTTTGAGAGTGAAACAAGAATTATAATAGACATTCAAGAGGTCCTTTGGGGAAATGAGGCTGGTACTGGAAAAGACAGAACATCCTTGGTGAATAAAAGATTTTTCTGAGGAACGACAAAATTAAGCATGAAAAGAGACCACTTCCAGACAGGGATGATCTTTACCCTGGGTACATCACAATGACTTTTCTTATGTTCCATGAGAATTCTAAAGTGTCCAAATCATCTTTGGACTATCCTAGAAAAGTATTAAAGAAATTGTATTGCATTTTCTAAAAGCCAAAACTATAGAGTAATCCTGATTGGTACAGTTATAAAAATTAGATTAATAAAATTTACGTTGCTTTGTTCCCACGCATGCTATAAAGCAAATAAGTCTTTCAGTGAACATTTAAATAGTCATCTCTTACTAGTATGAGTTCCCCTGAAAGTTACCCTTTGGAAAAAGGATGACCACATAGTGATGTATAGGCTATGTACAATGAACACACTGTGTGGCAGAGTTTAATTTCCTGACTCTTGTGGGACTTAAATCTCAACTGGCATAAGACTATGCTGTTGCACAAAGGGCACTGTGAAGCAGCATGATGCAATAGCTACAATACAAGCTGAGGGCAGAAAATTACATTCTTTTCCTAGATCCACCGTTGGCTTCCAAAATAATTTTGCACATCACTTCCACAGCTCAATTTCCTCCTTGATAAAAATGGGAATAACAACGGTTTCTCACCTTTGACATTCATGGATGAAAAGTGCTAAGTATTATTAATTCATGAATTTATCAACCTCAAGCAGTGTTGTGACCTTGAAAATGGAGAAGTTCCAAAGAGTCTGCAGAGGCTGCTGGGGAGACCATTGGCGCTATTTATTTTAACAGCCAAACACATGGATGTTACAGTGATGCTTGCAGGGCTGGAGGAGGAGAGGCAGCATGATACACTAAATAGTGTGGTGGTTTTCATGCCCAGGTAGACAGAGTTATGAAAACACAACAATGAGCAAAGGTTGGAATGAGCCCATCACATCTAAGTGGAAGGCACATTCCCCTCCTGGGAGAAGCTGAGGAATGTTTCAAAAAACTCTCCATGCTTCAGTCCCATATCTTATGGACTGGTTACAGTAATCAGTCATAACTATTAATTGGTGTGGCAATGCAAAGTAACTCACAATATAACCTACTTTGCAGTAAAGATAATTTGAAAATATTTTTTTCTTTTTTAAAGTGATGAAATTATCAGGAAACTGAGATTGCGAGTATTTTGTAAATCTTTACTAAAGAATAGCAAAACCAAGACAATTCATCTTGTGAGTTCTACAAGTTCTCCCTAACAGCATTTTTCATATGGAAATCAGATTTATCGTCCTATAAAAATAGGGCAATAGTGTTACTTACAAAAATATTCAATGCTTTATTAACGTGCCTTTTTGCTTTATTGCAAAGAGAAATGGAAAGCCCTGAGCGAGTTACAGCAAAGGGTTCTGCAGCTTTTCACTCTGCTCTACAATTTCCTTTATGCTCTTTTAGCCTATGTTAATTGTGCACCGTTGCTGTCATTTGAGCATCTGTCCCCTGCTGCACTGAATCACCAGAAAACAGCTCTTCCAGTCCATCTGTGACAGCTCCAAGCTCAGAGGAAACACTCTTTGTGGAAATGCTGATTCAATGTGGCAGGGGATAAGTGGGCTGGCAGAAGTGGCTTTGTGCATTTTAATAACTGATGAAAAAAGGGACGGGAATGACAGACAGGAATTGAAACGGAGAATATAAATTCTCTCAACCAACCCAACATTCTTGTGCTTAATTTGTATTTTAAGGGGAACAACGAAATTGCACGCAACTCATAAAATATGTTATATTATACCTCAATGTGTGTATAACAAATTATATATTTTTGTATAGCATATCTTTATATAGATTATATACATTTTATCATATAAAAATTCATAGTGTGTGTGAAAAGGTTTGCTTAGGAGTTTTTTGTTGTTGTTGTTTTGTTTTGTTCTTAATGGGGATTAGTGACATAGCAGTAGCTTGTTAAAGATTAGAGAAGGCAGAGGAAGAAACAGAAAAGATCAATCAAGCAAAATCCTTTTCAACTACCCCACGATCAGTATCTGCATGGGTAAACAGATGTAAGCACATAACTTTTTTGTACTGCAGATTTATTCTTAAATTTTATATACACAACAGGGTTTTTTTTTTTTTTTATCCAGCAAAGAACTAGATACTCTGTTAAGGATTGTATAATCCTGCCAGTGTAAATACGAAATCTAGAGATTAATATATGACACGTTTCTTCTAACAGCCTTACATCATATTACTGAAAAGGAATTTTGGATATCAAAAAGAGATCATTAATACTGAAATAACCTATTTCTTCTCTGTAATTCAGCAACTTTCCTCACTCAGGTACAACTAATGCGTCACAATGCCTAAATGGAGTAGATAACAGTGGGACTCTCAGTTAAGAGCATTCTGCTTCCTAGGGAAAATAGTCACCCTATGGATGATTCGGTTACAATGAAGCTGTGATTTACTGAGTCTCAAAATACCCTTGTGCCCTGTCTTAAGTTGCTGTTAAGTATTTATGTTTTATGTTGAGCTGCTGACCATTGAGGTAAGCAAGCTTCTCTAGGAGGTAAGGAGTTACCTTAGCTAATCATTTTCTGCTTAGTCTCCTTGACATGAAGGAATTTAGGTCCCTTTGAACAGAAAAAGAATTGCAAGTATGAGGTACGATTATTTGCCCTTGATGAGCTATTAAAAAAAAAAATCAATTGAAGTAGGAATACAATATTTTTTCCCACTTTTTCCAAGTCATGCTTTTAGTGACTTTTGAGAAAAAAAATGTGTCACTCTCACTGCGAACCAAGAAAAATGAAAACCATTTGTGATAAGGGAAAATCATGAAGCCAGGTCAATATCCTCTCTGACTTTTCCAAATTTGATTGGCAATATTTGGCCAGCTGTGAAGATAGTATGTGTGCCATAATCTTTAGCCTTTAAGTCTGAACCCACTATACAAGACTCACATGGATTTAAAACATAAACAAATCTCTTATCTATCTTTCCTATTTTGGAAGTTAAATGCAAACATAACTTAGTAACTAATAGAGCAATAAAACTGCTGTATGAAGAAATTTATAGTACATTAATCTCTAGATTCTGTATTTGGACTGGAAATGATTACATGATAATGGAGTAAATGCTTTGCTAAGTGAATACAAACTTAAATACTGTATATATCAAACATGGACATGCTGAAGAATAAATCTGCAGTATATTAATTTACAGAAAGTTTCTTAAATGAAACCTTCTGAAATAATAAGTCCAGGGAAGTGAGCAGGCCATCATTAAGGGCCGGGAAGTAAATTCAATGTACATCTATTAAGTAAGAGACAGCAAAGTTTTCCATTGAAAACAGTGAAAAAAAATGGACAGCCTTCAAAGTTTCCCTCCACTAAGTATGAATCTTTATGCACCCTGGGGATATTTCCAAATTCATTAATGAAAATGGTCCGAGCTGTGAGGTTACTTGAACACAGAAGTCCGCGGATTCTGTAGAAATACTTTTTCTACATGGAGTACAGGGCAAACAAAAGAACATCCCAAGGTGGTACTGCTCAGTCACCAGGCCATCCACTCGTCATGAAGGGACCTACAAGTTTACAGTGGGTCACACATACACATTCCACTCCTACATTCATGACCCCCCTTTTAAAAGTCAAACAGTATGTAAGACTTGGCCTGCAACATGCCATTCATCTTTTTTTATGAGAAAATATATGCAACTCAACTAAGAATGAATGTGGCTCTGCTTGCAAAGCCCTAGTAACCAGCTGTATACAAATGGAAGTCATCAGAGGTCAAGAGGAAACAAAATCCTTCCCACCTGGCTTGTTGTCTTGCAGTACTAGCATTTAACCATGACCATTTCTACAGCTCCAAGTCAGCTGTAACCCTCACAGTCTTATGAAGAGTTTGAATAAGGGAGACAACAACAAATTTCTTGTGCTGTTTTCTGTCAAAAAGCACTTCTATGCTAACTCGACATAAATAATAAATAAATAAAGAAATAAATATCACCCCTGTCTTGCCCTTCTCCCATTCCTGTGATTTTCAGTTAAAATCAAACCAGGTTAAACTGCTGAAAAGATCTGCTCTGTAGAACTAAAATGGGAAAATAGGTTATTCTAAAGTTAGAATTGATTATGGCCCATGGAAAGAAATGGCAAGATATGATGGATAGAATTCTGAGCACAGTCTCACATCTTTCTCTAAGGTACCCTGAAACAGTGCAGAAAAAATTCCATTTTTGCAGTAATACGCACGTATGGCTTTGCCCTTGGCTGAGATTTAAACATTTTTACTAATAGCCATGCTATGAAAGACCAATATACACATAACTCAAAATTAAGTTGCATTGTTCTGCTTGAGATTCTTGAGTACATGAGTGAAGCAAAGATGAGATCAGGCTCTTGATTAAAAAAGAGTAACACTGAGTGTGGTACAAGGAAGGGGAAACAGTACCAGTGAACCAACAATTATTATCAGAGTATGTTTTCAGTCCTTATTTACATCCTTATTTGTCATATTTCCTACTTTTTTTTTTCCTTTGAAGGAGGCTATAGTTTCTGGGACTTACACTGTTCTGTCCTCCAAGAAGTCACATCTGTGAAAAGGGAATGTAAAAAAAATATTTTTAATTTTAGCTATCCGCGCTGATAAGTAAGGAAGAACAAGGTTTACATGAATAAAGATCTCCCTACAACTTGTTAGAGTGGGTTATAAAGACACAGACCCAAGCATTTCTATGGATTAAACATTGCTTCACTCAATCTTGCCCAAGATCTTATTCTGAAAATGGAACTGTGCCTTTTACGTCATTTCAGCTACGCAACACCAAGTACAGCAACCTATTTTTATAAAGCTAGATCTTTGTGACTAATGGCCATCTACCCAAACAAAATGCTCCATTCCACTGATAAGTGTATTGTAGGAAGACACATAGCATTGTATTGGTTGGCAAATAATGTTTCCCAACCTGAGGAAACAGCTGGGAAAGAAGATTGTCAGACAGGTTTGAGAAGCACAGAACAGACAAGAGTAGCAAGAAAGGTGAGGAAACATCATGACCTCTACTCCACCCAAACCACAGGCCACCCACATTCATTCTCCAATAGTTACAGAAGAAATAGGGATTAACTCTTCCCAGCTTCTTTCTGCTCTCTTGCTATGCCCTAAAACAGTGAACTATGGCTGCAGCTCCTCCACAAACTCAGTAAATACACAGCCAAACCCTCTGCATCTCTCCTACGTGAACCTCAGATCTCTAAGAGCACACTAGTCCAGCTGCAAGAGGGGATCATATCCCTGCCTGGCACATACTGAAAAGGAGCCCAAGGGAAAAGAAGAATCCCCAAAGCAACCGGCAGTGAAAGAACTGAAAAATGGACTCACTCTCTCTGTCTCACATGTACACAAACTGAAAAACAGAGGAATGAAAAGATGCTAGTGAAATAAGAACATGAAGATAGAAAAGGATAAAGGGCAAGAATACAGAAATTCTGAAAAAAAAGACACTTAATAGAAATTTAAAAAATGTCCCAGCAACCTGTCACAAAGGGCTTTTGGAAGAGTAGCTTTGAGCTTTGGAAGAAAAGCTTAATAAGAATGCAAAACTTAAAATTATGAGCCCATGAGGGATCTTATACCCTTCAGTTAATTTTCCAAGACAGAAGTAAAAGTCCAAGAAAGAAATGTTGATTAGCATCCTAATGCTATGCCAGCACTGGTATATGTATGAATAACTGAAAACAGACCTATGCTCCATCCTCCTCTCCCCAACTCTTTCCAGCTGGTTTTCTAAGTGTACTGTCACATTCCCTGGAGCAAGAGGTGTGCTGTTATCCCTTTGATAGCACGCTCATATTTCCTTTCTGATTTTTTTTTTTAATACTGCCTTGAGAAAGCTATTACTCAATGTAGTCACACAAGAGAGCTGAACATGGCAAATAGATGATCCCTTTGGTGTTCAAATTTTTTTTGCAAAAATTGCTATTATTTCATTGTTAATAAATGCCTTGTTTTGGATTCTTGAAAGAAAAGTCTTTTACAAAAATCATGTGCTGCACTCATCATTGGCATCTTTTATCACACAGCAGACATAAGCAATCTGCAGTTAAAAAGAATAATTTGTACTAACTTGCCATGAACCATTTATGGATTTCACCTGAACTGGAGTCATTATCAAGTCAGCACAGACCTATTCTGTAAGGTAAATTCAAAGAGAATGTGCTTTACCTAAGCCTACAGTGCATGGGATAAAACAACCTTACTTATTTACAGTTTTTCTTCCCAGTTACTTTTCTTTTTATTTCCCTCCTCCCGCTTTGTTCAACCTATTTCCAAGAGCTAAGTATTTCAGGAAATAATTTCCAATAATATAACTTGTGCATATTTGCTTTTTTAAAAGTGATTCCTGATATTCTGTGCTCAGGAGAGGGGAAATGAGTGATAGGGATATTAAGGGCTCTTCAAGGTATCCAAGTAATTTTGAAAAATCTAAGCCAATCATAACTAGTTGACAAGGACTTAGCACCCAAGTAGTTCGTATTACAGGCTCTTCAAAATGATCCTCCATCCCTTTCAAATCACAAGGTCCTCATTGATTTAAGTTGGATCAATCCCGTTAGGGTAAAGTATATGCCAAAAATTTGTCAGAAACTAATAGGCAGGACATGTGACAGGCACACTTAGCTCCCTGGACGAATGTGGGGGTTTACCTGACATGAATAAGAGTTATACCTTCAGAGAGAACTTTCCTGATAAACCCTCCTATATTTATCAACTACAGTCACCGTGAATTTTAGTTCTAAGCAACAAATTCTCAACCACATTTACATCTTCCCTCAGCTTTTTTATGCAATGCCAACATCTTGTTACTTCCTCTATTGCCAAATTGCTTTTTGTAAACTGAGGTGGAGCTAATTTAGCCAACGGTCCATCAGAAAGGCTCTGCAGAGTAAGAAGTAAAGTTTTCTATAAACTGCGTTTTTAAACATGCCTTCATAAAAAATGTCAGAGAGCCAGAAACAATATTTTAATGAAAAGGGCCACGTTTAAAAAAACAAATAATTTTTAATGGCACACAGTGGCCAACAGCAACAGTGGCTGAGGCTGGAGCTGGAACACCACTGCAGAGCAGAGATGGCTTCTCTCCTAATGACTGTAAGTCTATGATGAACACAAATTTGAGTCAGGAATTTGAGATTATAGCCATGAAGCATTATTAGCTTTCATCAGTCCCTCTCTGGCTTATTCATGGAATCTGGATGAATCCCAGAGGTTTCTCAGCCCTCATTAGGTTTTGGAAAATTAGTCTCCCTTACTTGGAAACGCCTACTTGGCAGGGACTCTCTCTTCACTCTTTTCTTTCAGTGGCTGTTTTGTTGGAATATTCAGGGGTTCATATGGGGCCAGATCCTTTTTCAGGAGAAGGGCAGACCTATGCTCACAGCTTCTTTAACAATGAAGGGAAGGCTGCTCATGTCCTTGTTATTTCTTACAGCTGCTTACATATACGAAGTAAAAATATCTTCATAAAATGCAGTCCACATTTAAACACCATAAAAATTCTCCCTCAGGACCACCTTTGTCACTGTCTGTTTCATACTCTTCAATACATGTACAGTGCCAGACTCACGGTCCTGCAAGCACACAGAGTCAGTGACCTGTGAAAATGTTCCTGATCTTTCAAATATGAGCTCTGCTCCCCCAGCCCCTAAACAAAGATCATTTATGTAAGGGTGCTTCTACAAAAGGCTTGTGTTTGGAACACACAGACACATGTGTGACTTTCTGCTCATAGCACTTATCGTACCAGCATAAAAGTGAATTCATGTGGATGAACTGGCAAAGAAACAGTCTTTCAAGTGGTTAGTCCAATGTTCAATTCACTTGAATTGGCCAGATTGGAGCACTCCCTACCAAATCTCGGATGCTCAGACTCCTGACTCAAACGTTCAGGTGGTGCCCAGCCAGAATTAACCTGTGTGAGTAACACAGCATGAAAAAATGATTGTTTTACCTGCTAGAAAAACAGATGCACGAAGTCAGGAATGCACTCTGTTTTGAAGAATGGTCATAAGTAATGTGCCAGATTACAACCTTCTTTTGGTTGGATGCTGGCTTGTTGCCTTCAAGTGTTTCATGGACCTTTAAAGTAATTCCCAATTTTGCTAAGTCTTCACGTTTGGTTTATCAAAATTTTCAGTTTCAGGAGGAGAATTGATTATTATACTCACTAAAATTGCAAGGTGATTTCAACACCAGCAATTCTTTTCTATCTTACTCTTCATGCTTCTCTGACATAATTTCTATCACCAATCCTGCCATTATTGTATTTTTTCCTTCAATTAGACTAATTAAAGAAGTATCTTTGGTCCCATGGTGAGCTCCTAATAGTAGCTTCTTTGCCTAAATCCACAGTGAACAGAGAAAAAAAAAATTAGATCACTTAATTGACATTACTGACAGGAACTCTGATCTTTAAAGACTCATAAATGAGTTTTCCTAAGTTTTTTTCATGTAGCAACATTTTTATTCCTTCAAGATTTTAAAGGAGTTGGTTAGCAAAGGTTTGAGCTTCTGTTAGTGTACACTGGTCTATGTTTATGTAGATGAAGGACAAACAAACCAAAAAATTATGATGTTAATGGAGACTGAGTTGGCATTGACTATAACCGCAACCAAGGTTAAGAGTTCTGCCTGATGGATGTCTTACAAAACAAGCAAAGTATTCCAAATGTTTAATACAAAATATTCAACATAAAGTAGTAGTATGTCATAAATGTACATGTTTTTTGTTCCTTGTAAGATTAGTAATAATGCAGCCAGACAGCATCTTGAAGAAGCAATTACAATTAGGGTTTATTTTCAGTAGTGTTTTGTTCAATATTGTAAAGTGGACTTGAAAGACCATAAATATTTCTGTTAATTCTGGGGTATTCCACTTTTCTGGTAGCAAGAATTAAGAGCTGGGAATTTTTGATGTCTCAATGGAAAGTTTGATATTAAACAGTTATCATTAGGCAATACCAAGAAAACCACTTACCACTTGCTCTCAACATACTTTCCTTTCCATAAACCAGGGAGACAGAACACTTCCATTGAAGAGGGAAGAGGAAATAAATGAATTTAATATAAACCAGCAAATGTTTTTGGTCAGACCTCTATTATTTTCAAACGCTCATGGGGTGGTAGTGGTTCTGTTTCAAATTAGGGAGATGTCCAAGCTGTACACATCAGATTGGGATCTGACTTCCTCAGAACACAGGGATGCTGCCATCCCAGGCTGATTCAGTTTAGTGTAGAAATAGAAAGCATGTGCATAAATTTAACATTAATATAACCAAGGAATACAGGTGCTTGTTTTGTAGTTTCATCTGCACTCTTTTCCTAGACAACTTCTAATTTGCCTGTTTAAAAAAACACTGAATGGGCAAAGGCTGGGTTCTTTTCTGTGAAGCCTAGATTTTATAGCACATATCTAGAATCAGCTAGTTCCCAGTGTTGAAACTTGCTGCTATTTATAGAAAAATTATATTTCTCGTTATTCTGAGATGTTGAATAGTTAGACTACTGCTGAACTCAGTTACCAATTTACCTTAGATTTTAACGTTAAGACCTAGCTGTGCTGCCACTGAATTCCATGGTACAACTGTTATTGATGGACATTGCTGGTTACCGAGGAATATACTGTACAAGTAGCAGAAAAGCTTTAGAATCATTAGAAGCTTTGTATATATATGTTTATATAATGTATAGCATTAATTTTTTAGCTGTGGTAGACATGAATCTAAATATTGCCATGTGGAATCAGTAATAATGACGAATAAATCATTAACATAGGGCTTAAATCAGAAAATAATCCCTACAGACTTCTTGCAGGCAAGTTGTGAATTATTCAAATACACACTGGTACACGGAAAACAAGGGGTTTGTAGCACTGGCCAAATATTCTGAATTCAGGCTGTCTTAGGTTTGGCTCAAATCATGGTTCTTTGACTGAATGAGCATGCTTAAGCCTTTCCTGTAAATCTTCCTTAGACAAATATCATGTTAGTGTGGATTAGTTCATCTTAACTATGGGGATGAATTTCCGTTTTCTCTAATTCTGGTACCAACCTTGAGAACTTTCCTATTTGGTATTCCAGTCTCTTGCAGACTGGATACTGGGGGTTTTCTTGGACAGAATTTAAATAAAGACATTACTGTAAACCAAAATTTTCTCTTACCTGACTGCATGGTGCATGACAGGAGAAAGACGGAGGTGCCCCAGAACTGCCATTCTTCATTGTTCCCCTTCCTTTTTTTCCTCACCAGTCCTGTAATTCACAATAAATCCCTATTGAGAACCTTTGTTATGCAGTTCACAAGTCCACCTCTAAAGTTTGTCTGAAGCTCTGGCTCAAACAGCTAATTAGAGATCTTACCTTTTATAGTCTCCTATACTCTTTAGTTAGCTGATCCCTAATCAGCTTTGCCCATTTGAATTCTCCCCCACATGGCTGATTCCAAAGAAACTGATATTTTGTCAGTCTGGTCAGCTGCTTTACCTTCCTTTCAGTTGGTCTTGATAGTTTGATCACACAATCAAAATACAATTACTCTGCAGGCAAGCACTGCAACCTTTCCACAGCGTACTTCGTCTAAAAAATAGCATACTTAGAAATACAGTCTATGATAAACTTTTTAGAAAGGATGAGCTTTTCATATAATTAAAAAGTGAAAGGCAAGGAAATATTTAAAAAACAAACATGAAAATTCTTGCTATGAACTCATTTTCAGTTCAGACAACATGAGTGGCTTTCAAATCATTCTTATACTTTCATCAAAACTGAGTCAAAGAGGAATACATCTCTAAAACTGGTCTTTAGTGGAACATATTTTCTTATACCTTTTTTTTACAGAAAGACAATTTCTACCAGAATCATACATGAAGAAAAACAATTAACAATTTTGTAGGCAGGTTTAGTTTTTCTTATTGATTGTCAGTATGAAATAGATCACAGTTGAATTCTATTTTTTAAAACTGTTAAAGATTAACAACTCTCCTGTTTCAGTGAAATAGCTTCTGGAATTCGCAAAAAATTATTTAAAAGTTTAGAGCAATTGCTCTGTGTCCTTTCTGAAAGGAACGGAATGAAGTCACTATAGAAACATTCACTATCCTTTATTTGCTAGACAAGGATAGACCTTTTAGACAATTGACTTCATCTATGCAGATCACTGACAAAGGATGTTAAAAGGTCATTCTAAATGGTGTCCCTTAGGGCCATTTGGGCTTGAGTAGTCCTGTCCACAACTTATTTGCTATGGTCCACTGCTTTTAGGTAGATATGAAAAG
This sequence comes from Nycticryphes semicollaris, assembly GCA_013400055.1. Classification (NCBI taxonomy): domain Eukaryota; kingdom Metazoa; phylum Chordata; class Aves; order Charadriiformes; family Rostratulidae; genus Nycticryphes; species Nycticryphes semicollaris. The sequence continues at coordinate 671,632 of VXBJ01000433.1, read as the reverse complement.
AGCTTTGTGCAAAGCACATATTAAGACATCTTTGTATGACCATGCTTTACTTTTTTTCAGAGATTCTGGACAGACCTCATCTTTGTGGCAAAGGTCAAACGGGAAACATCTTGAAAAGAGCTACTGAAGCAACAAGGGAATGTGAATCTTTCTGCTCTTCTGCTCTCAGCCATGAAGTTACTGTACCTTATGAGTAAGTTCATGGTTCTTTGTTCCTTCGAGAGTATTTATTAAAAAATAAGTCTTTGAAAGCCCTCTTTATTTTCAGCTTGAATCATATCATTAAGGGGAGGAGGCAGAAAAAAGCTTAAAATGTTTTCACTGGAGTCACCTTTGTTAGTTGAGGGGAATGATCTGTATTTACAAGAGATGAAATACAGGTCTATGAAGCATAATCACAGAGAATGTATTGCTACTTGAAAATGACAGTTGTACTGAAAAAGATCTTCTTCTTGAATTACATTTTATTATAGAAATCTGACAGTTCAGAACACCTGATCAATTGTGAAGTTCATAATACCATATTTCTATTATCTTTTAGCACCCAGGAGAAATAGAAAAAGAAACAAATCATTCCATGTCTGACCAGCATCACCAAGTTTTACTAGGACATTACATTATTTTTTATAGTTTAAGATCTTACTGATTGTCTTGATATGCCCTCATATCAATTCTGTTTCAGAGAAATCAGGTGGGGGTTTTGTTATTACAAGAACTGTTACAATTCTGCTCTCAGTTTCCAAAGAAACCCTCTGAACCTCATTGAGATAAGCAAGTAATAATATGCAGAGCCAAAGCAAGATCACATTTATAGGAAACATGCTGTTATTAAGATATCCCAAAACGGGTCAGTTATGAAAGCAAGAAAACAGCGTTTCCTGACATTACAGGTAAGAAAACAGAAATTAAGCACTTCTCTACTCTGCTGTTGTGCCAACCACATGCCCAAGGCCAAGGTCATTTTGCAGTACAGCACAGTGGGCTACTCTTGTGGGCCAGGCAGAAGATGGCTGTGGAACAGACTTGGGTAATGGAGTCTGTACTCCTCTGGCCAAGTATGAGTGGACTGGTTATCAGCCAGGGCTCAACCTGAAGGTTTAAATGGAACCAGCAGAACACTGTTTTGCCAAATAATGACTAGTTTTAGAAACAATTGCATCGATGGAAAAGATTTCTTTTGAAATCGCATTTCTGTATCTTTCAAACGAAACCTTGGTATCACATGAAGAACAGGCAGCCAATGAAAAACAGGCGATAGGCCTTTTTTGTAATTTACATATCTTAAAATTTTGACACACAGTAGTATTTACTATTTCAATCTTTGTAACACACAGAGAATACTGATTTACTTGATCCAATTTAGTGATCCATTGATCCATTTTATATGTCCAAAAAATGGACTAATCTCAAAAATCAAGCTGAATAAACATGATTCTAGCTTTTAAGAATCTACATGTGCCAATAGCTCAAATACTTTTTTCAGTGTAAAAAAACAGGACATGCTTATTTAGTGTAATATGACCAAAATGCTATCTAACAGAAGTCCACAGAACACATGAAACATTTGTCTTACAGTCCCTAGGTGAACACATTATCATTTTCTTCTTGTCACTCAACACTGAGCATGTTAGATAACAACTTATAAGAGAATTTAATATAATGGCTTCTCCAGTCAATACTGGGATGAAGATTGAGATTTTCCTAATGGGATCTGAGTAGCCAAATCCCTTAGGCAGCATGGAAGATCATATCAGCTTTAAAATACAGCCAAGCAAAAAATTATGTTAATGTAATTTTAATATTGGAAAACAGTCATTGCCTTCACTACTTTAAAATGAAAATTCTCACTTAGAAATGTATTTTTAATTGAATGTTTTTGAGAGAAACATCCTTTCCTCAAGAAGCTTTTTTTAAAAAAAATCTTCCCCATTTACCTAACAACACTTCAAGAATGTCTATCTTTGCTCTTTTTTCTATCTTGCCAATAAAAGGAGAATGTAAAAGAAAAAAAAATAAAAAAAGAAAAGAAAAGAAAATCTGAAATTATTTCTATTTTTAGCCTTTGTCTTTTGAATTATTTAGCCCCAGTTAAAGGCTTAAATGTGAAGAGGAATTGGAGACTTTCACATAGAGCAGATTAGACAAGAGGTTTACTGTCTGACTTAGTACCTAACTCACACCATTTCTGGATGTTTGAAGAAGCACTGAATAACTAGTATGTTTTTGAAAGTTCCAACAACACAGAGGAAACCTGACAGCTTCACGTGTGCCCCAGATGTTCTCACAATCATCTGCTTACCCTGAGACAAGTGTGCTAAAAAATATTCCCTCCATGGGTCTCTTTTTATGGGAAAGAGAATACAGCTTTTCTGTTACAATTTATAGCATCAGTCTGCCTGAGGCTGCACCAACGCTACTCCGGTAGGAACTCTAACATGCAATTAGTTACAAAAAGATTGCAGACCTAGGCATTGACTACAGGCATCCATCGGGAACCAAACATCCTCTTCACCTCTTTGATCTAGTCCTTAAAAATAAGCAGGTGATGATAGGACAGTTTCACCTATTGTTGCCTCTCCTTATACAACAATCAGTCACTTTAACAGAATTCAATCTGATAAACCAACTTTTATCCTCAACTTTTCTGGTTCAATTATCTTGTAATAATGAAAACTATCCAGGCGGCTTAAAACCAGTCATGAATGATCTTTCATGTACACTCACATCGTATTCTTGGTAAATGAACTGAAATTATTGAAAATAGCTCTCCATTTGAATCCATATACTGATAGAAGGCAAATATATATGAAGAAGTGATTTTAAAAGTACCAGGGACACAGAACAAGAAGCATAAATTGATTTATGTGAATTTAAATATCACTCTGCACTATATAGCTCTCTTTTATTGAGATATGTGTAATAAAATGTCTTACTATCAATATTTTAATAATGCATGGATGCAGTGGCTGTTGTGACACTTGAAAATGTGAAATTATTCATGTAAGTTATTGTGAGAGTAAGCATCACTCAAAAATCTCTACATTTACTTTTCATGTATAACATGAAGAACAATAGCATTTATATGCTACTATAATATATAAATATATACTACAGTATATACATCTCTACTTATATGTATTTTTGTTCAGACACCACCTTGAAACTGGAAAAATGCAAACACCTAATTGGAGAAATGGTGTTTTCCAGTAGGAGCTTACAGTATAAATGCACTAGAAGGACAAGGGATGGGAAAAAAGAAAGCCTTGTCATGATGGCTTTATGATCTGGAGCTTTGGCAGTGAAGGAGTACAAAGTTTTCCCCACAACACCACACAAAGCCTCTGATGTTTCTTCAGCTGAATCTGTGATGATTAAACATCATCACAATGAAGAATTTTAGGTCATCAATTCTCACATTTTAACTGTGTTGAACATTTTTTCCATCATCAAAAATGCATTTGAAAAATATTCTTATATGTCTCAACATAGTTTTTGCTGGGATTTAATTTCTGGATATGATAAAAAGATCATTAAAATATGGGCATTAAAAACTCCTAAAAAGATGTTATTTCCACTTAGTCTCACACTTACGGAAATATAGGTCTAAGCATGTGTATGCAAAAGTATATCACATTTTGTTCAGCCACGATTCCTCCTGCAATATGAGAATATATTAAAGTGATATATATGCTCTCAGACTCAAGATGAATTTTTAACCAATGTCATAAGCTACTGTTTCTTCTTTGGTAGAAGAAAGTTGTTGTTGGCAGTTGTTCTTAATTCTTGTTCTATGGAGGCCAGTGTCCTAAAACGCAAAGATTTTTCATCTTCCTCCTTTGATTATAGAGTAAACTATATTACATCCATACTTGCATCTTCTCCCCTAACCCATATCAAATGTTAGAGCTGAAATACGTCTCTGACAGAGATCTGGATTCTCAGCTGTTTAAAATGAATTATTAGTCAACTATTCTTACTTCTGTGGAAGGAGAGGCATTTTGATATTTGGCATCTGGTGGTCATTTAAGGCACTGGCAAGTCCTCATTCAGAGCAGCACAAATATCTGATTTACTTACAGTCTTTTCTTGGTCTAAATGCCACCCTACTGCTTTTCTTGGCAAATAGGAAAAAAAAATTGAAAAAATCTGTTGGGTGGGGCTAGATTTCAACTGCTAGATTTTCACTATACTTTGTACTAAACCAGATCCATAAGAACTATCTAATGTGTAAAATCTGTTGTTTATACAGATCTGCAGCTGGCTCTGCCCCAGTTGCTCGAGAGTGATACCTAAACATAAAATAATCTCTATATAAACTGTGGGTTAGTAAAATATGTAAGTGCTCTGTTTGTTCAGTCCAGATCGCTTGCTAAAACTGAAGGTTATGCCTGGGTGATAACCATCAGATGTCAGTTCAGATAGGAATCCAAATTCTTCTAAAGTTTAATTATGCTCAAGTTGCAAGGCCACGAGATGGGAACAGGTTGGGTAGAATTTTAAAGTGTACCATCAGCACATGCAAAAAATAACTATGCTTCCTTGAATTCTGTGGAAGTAAAGTCAAGTGAAGGAAACAAGCTTTAAATACATAATTATGAGATAGCACCCTTGGAATCATTAGAGCTACAATCAGGAACAATGTTTCTTTTCTGCTTACACAGAGATGATCCTGCTATAATGATTAACTGCTTTGAAGGATAACACACAGTAAGATTAAAACATTTTTCAAAAAAAAATAGACAACAAATACACAAGTGGACAAATGACACAACTCATCGCATTTAAGGTCTTGTCTTCAGTGCAAAAAGTAGGTAAAACAGTAGTCAGTTCAGCTCTCGTACAAGATAAATTCACCAATCGGCAATAAAAGCCAACTCTGCAACGACATTTGGGGTTATGGGGGTTAATCTTAGGACAGCAGAAACATAGTAGTTACATCAAAGTTTAAAAAAAGCATCTTTTTATATGAGAAGAGACTACCATGGGCAACATAAACAAACTATCTGAAAAAAAATTACAGATATGGTCTGGTTTTAACGTCTGCTTTATAGGAAAAGCAACCAGAGAGGTCAGTAGGTCATTTTTGGCAAATTGATTATTTTAGGCTTTTCAATGCTTCCAATCTGATATAACCATAAATATTTCACCCCTACTCCAGCTACATAGACCATCACTTACTAGACCACATTCTCTCCTGTTAGTAGAGTTCAGTGATGAGAATTATCACATACAGCCTTCTAAATGTAATTATTTATTTTCTGATTCTTTCCCATAATCTTCTGCAAACTCCAGAGACCAGGATCTCTGCTCAATTAGATGCCATTGTATAAAATACAGGGGCCCATCTCCTTAGGAAAATATTCCATAAATGAGCACGTCAATGCAGCACTCCACAATAGCTCCCTACCAGAACTCCAATGTGAAATTTCTTTTTCCTTAAAGTTACCAGGGGGCTGGTACCTTGTCCTCAAAGCCCTGCCCTCTGAAACTATCAGCTGCCATGGCATATGTTCACTATAAGCAATAAAAGCATTGGGTGATGTTGCATCAGCTCATACTTACCAGCATGATCTTGTAGAAATTTAACATATGCTCCTAAATTCATTCATGTAATAAAAAAGTGAGAATCCATGAGATCTATCATGCTTTTAATCTTCAAATTTTCTTTCTTTTTACTTAGTTGACTACTCAAAGGAATAGAGTATAGCTGTCCTAATTAAGATCTTCAACATAATTTGTGTCAATCTTTTCTTCCACATCCCATCACTTCAGTCCTCTTGGTGTCTTTCCAGTACTTAAATTCTTTTATATTAAATCATTGCAAAATACTCTTTGTGTATTATAAGACCATTTAGAATACATGTGGTTTATCCAAAACCACAGAACTTGTTGGGTCAGTAGTCTTAAGGGTTCAGGTGTGAGGATGCGTTTTGTATGTGTTACAGAGTTGGAAGCAGGGTACAGGCATGTTCTCCCACAGCTAGTGAACCTTAGGATGCTGTTAAACTAGTCCAGCTTCTTTATTCTTACAAGCTTTTAGTCACCACTTCTCCTGTGATAGCTCTTCAGTTCTGTAGTAAGGCAGTGCACTTGCATTTCTGTCTACAGCAATAACAAATATTATTGGTTGCCATTGCTATTGAAAGTAGATTCCTAGACTGGACCTTTTAACTCTCCACAAAACAACATCCCCAGTGAGCAATGGCGTCATTCAAGTAGCTTACCTATGTCTGTATCTGCAAACCTTTTGGATAAGATATAGCTGGAAAAGACATTAATGATCTCCCTACCTGCTGGAGTGATTTACTCTTGAGGAAGCAGGAAACTGAAGAGACTCAATTTTTGTTCCAGTTTCCCTGTCAGGTTCAAAGTTAAGGTTACTTGGGTGACAATAACTATATATTTTGAACATGCCAAAAGCTTAACAATTTTTTTGTTTTTCCCAAAGGGTACCCAGGTTTGCTTTTATAGGATTTGAAATACTACAGTATTTCCCCAAAGATTCATACAGGGGGAGGAAGGGCCGAGGCAATCAATAAATTGTCTCAAAAGGAAAAAAGGAAGGGAAGAATATGTCTTTGCTAACCTAGAGAATTTTGGGATCAAGTAGATATTTTTCTTTGGGAATAAGAGAGTCAAGATTACAGCTGAGTTCTCTCTTTGGGGATTTTTAACAATGTCAGGTGGCTGTGGTTAAATCTGAGCTTTTACTTCTCCTCAGCCAGCAGCCGGCCCAATTTCAAACAGAAATATACAACTCTCAAATGAAAAAGAAAAAAAAAAAAAAAAAAGATAGACCATGATAATCAACGCTTTGCGAATACAATTAGTTATAGAGAGAGAAGTTTAGTACTTGGATCAGAGAGAGTGCAGTATTTTGACACGGCAAGCGTGGCTGTTGGGCCAGCTGCTGCACCCGACAGCCTCTCCTTCACCAGCTGGTGTCTGCCTCTTGTCCTCTGCAACCCACGAGCCCGATCCTGCTCGCTGTCCTCCATACTGGGATCTCTGCCTGCTGAGAGGGGGCCAGGCCATCTGCAGCCAGTTCCGCAGGCTGCGTTTTCAGAAGTGCTCAGCTCTCACAATGGAGTCCTGATTTTTGCAGAGTCTGGTGCTTATTCAGCCACCTTACTGCTGTGCCCCAAATTTTCAAAAGTGCTTGGCCATGAGCGGTTCCTGTTGATATTAAGCACCTCTGTGTGTTTATCCACAGCTGCTGTCGCTTTTGTAGGTCTTCGAAACATCTCCTTTCCCAGAGCTTGTGTCAGCACAATGATCTATCGTATTGTCGGGGACATCTTTAGGATGTGAGGTCACGGAATAGTGACCAGCAATCACCCTTGTAGCCACTTGGTGGGGACTGTATGGCCTTGCTGGCATTTTACTAGCAAATGTGAGACAGACCCATCTGCAGAGCCGTCTCACAGTGACCTGTCTTTAGGCGTGGAAGGTCTCAGGAGTCTCTAAGACAGATCTTGGAGCCAGAGACAGGGGAGAAATGAGAGGCTGGATAGTTGTGTGAGTCACAGGCTTAGCATTTCAGAGTGTACGTGTGGGTCTGTAAACAGCAGAGATAGAAGCAGTTAAGCACTGATTGCCTCTACTCTGTTGCACCTTTGCTCACTATAGGAAGACTTGGTGACATTTTGAAAACAGATGCTAATCCTGAGATGAAGTTAACAACAAATTGCTCATGTTTATCCGCCCTTTGGAGTGTTCCACGTCAGATTTTCCTCATGCTTGTACCATGGACAAGGCACACAGGGTTCTCCCAGGATTTCTGAACATTGCTCAGATAAAGACAGCTTCTCCAGAAATTAATCTGGATGGAAATGGTGAGCAGCCGTAGAACAAAATTTTTCTTGCTTTGCAAACATTTTCTCTGTATTTGTGAGGAGTGAGATTGCCACTTAGCTCAGTAGAAGCACAAGGAAGCAGAGCCAAATTCCCTGTTTGTCTTCAATACGTGCCTCTCATAATCTTCACAACAATTAATGTCATTCCCTTCCACCTGCAATTAGCATTGGTTTGATCATGCAGGTATAATGGTGACTTGCTTTCATGCCTTTCCGCAGCACGCTGTAGTCTGGAAATGCCAGTCTAACCCACAAGCCACAGAGGGAGAGCATAGATCTACTCTGAAAAGTGGACGTGCAGAAAAGTCTAGTGTAACATGGCACTGCAGTGACTGAGCCAGGCTTGAGGATGACAAAGTCTGCCGAGGGACAGAAGCACTAAACTACACGACATAAACAATAACAGATCACTGGCTGATCTGAAAAAATATAAAATAATTTTGTCTTATAAAAAGCCATTTACTTGCCTTCATTTTTGCATTTTCAAAGGTCGTCCTTTCATACAATAAGTAAAAAAAAGCCTTTTAAAAATGATTAATCTGACAGTGTCATTCTTGAGTTCCACAACATCCCATGCTGTTATGACAAACAGCGCACAGTTCAAAAGAAAGGAATGTTTCTATCGAAGAATTTCACATGCAGAGTACAGAGCCCAGCATGAAATAACTAATAGCCCAAACTACAGCAATATTTTTTTTTAAGTTTTTCAACCTGAGAATCATTCAGGTTTATCAAGCTGCGATCCAAGTCTTTTCTATGCATACGGTGTCCTGCTGTCTGTGTTAATAGTTGATTCTTTCTGACCACATCACATAGCAACACAGAGGTATTGTTTTTTTAAAGGATCTCCATTCAGCACCATCTAAAATATGGTTTCAGAAATGCCTTTACTTGTAGCATGTATTTGGAGATGATTGCTCAAATGGGCAACTAATAAATGGCGCAGATTGAAAAGCAATTATAAAGGATGGTCCTTTCAGGATGGGCTGCTTGAAAATACTCATTGGTTTGGAGGCAACTTTGATGGATAAGTGTCTTTCAGTGCAGATTATAAAGGATAGAAAGAAGGAGCCTGAGAAACAGAGGGAAACTGTTCAGGCAAGGAAATGCTGGGGCTGGTTGTGCTCTGTCCAGTGACCATACAGGTCCCTAACATCTGAATTTGTCTCACTGAAATCAGCTCTAAAAATTTAGTTTATTTCAACGAGGATAGAATATAGTTTTGCCATGCAAAGCCTTAAAGATTGAAAACTATTCCAAACCATTCCTTGATTTGGTGCTTAAGCTTATTTTCAGACCACATGAACTGTAGGTTAAAGGCTAGAAATACACACTCAGCTCTGGCACCACCTTACCTGTCAGCATGTTCAGCTGTATTTATGGCTGAAGAGAAAAGGAAGCACTGGTAACCTCTACTTACTAGCTACAAAATATGCAGGTGCTCTTCCTTGAAATATCTCCAGTCTTTTTCTCACCACATCACTCACTTTCCATACGTGGAGTTCTGATGATTTATCCAAAACCCACTGAAATCAGTGCAAAACCTGCAGCTTCATAAAACTGTAATAAACCCTTTTCTCCTCTCCTTGCCACACTTACGTGAGCTCACTAGAAAATTGCTCAGATGATGACTGTTTACAGGATCTGGAGCATCGTTGTTATTAATGGTCCCTGGCATGGTATTTCTGCGATGCAGAGGGTGCTGCTGGCTTGCTTCTTGGGTTGGCTGAGCAGGTTTACTTAACTTGAGAACTTCTGCAGACATTCAAATACGTTAATTATATGACTCAGTACACAGTCTGACTGTCTCTGGTTAGATAACAATCATTAACTATATCTTATGAGGAATCCAGAAAAATAAGATGCTCTGTCAATCATTACTGTTTTCAGTGTAACCCTTGCCCACTTTAAGTAATCTGACTAGTGTCTTTTGCAGTAATCTTGTGGCATCAGAAAGCTTTTCCTACTATAATTCTAGTAAATTCTATTTCATCTGAGGGGTTATTTCTACACTGACTAGCAGCAATTTAGAGGAAAATTTATAGTCACAGCACTAACAGAGGTATCAAATGAAGAGAGTTAGTCCTATATCTTTAGCTTTTTAATCATAGTGTTTTTCAGTATTAAAAAGAGCAAAAGGAATAATAAGTTTTGCAAATGCTGATCTAATAGAGAAATGAGACTTAAAGAACATGAGTTTAATCATAGTTTATGAAAACATAAAACATCAATGTTTTGTTTCTTTCCTTGTTTTCATACCCCGTTCCACAAAAACAGAAACAAGAAATAAAATTATGTATTCCAAGAGAGAAAGTAGAAAACAGACTCAAACTGCAGATAATTTCTTCCCTGCTTAATTTTTGCTTACTCCCCCTCTCCCAAGCAACCTTGTTTTTTACACTGAAAATCATTCCAACAAAATTCATAGACTGACTACTTCACTCTTACTTACATAAAGGAGGAAATGTTCATTGCTCTGCTGACATGCTATTTCCAGAAATATAGGATCCATTACAGAGAGAGATTTAAAACAACAATTAACAGAATTGTTTTCTTATTTTTCTGATGTCGAGGCACAGAGTGATTTAACTAGTAAATAAACAATTCCTTTTAAAGAAAGCTGCACTGATCCGTGTGACAGAGTGGTGCCCTACCAGGATCTCACTCCAGTCCTGCAGCAGTAGTGCACTACTAGAAAGTGTTTCAGAATTTTTTAGAAGTGTTTTAGAGTCACAAGAAATCTAATTATGGAAAAAAAGTAATCCCTCACCTGTGGTTTTTAAAAAACAATGACATTTCAGACAAAATGAGTAAATATAAGGTTGATTTATAATTCCTAGGAACTTATCCAACCCAGGGAAAATAAGTGATCTTGAGAGATCTTAGGACATAAGTAGGTACTAAAGAGGTGCCCAAGATGGTCAGAAATTTTACATTACTTGAGACCACAAGAAGCTATGTGCTCTTGCCACGTGTTACATGCAAAGCCATATAGCCATTACCAGGTAGAAACTCCTCCACACATTGGCCTACAAGCATTTGTAGTTGCCCTTCTCTGGTTTCAATGTACCCTCTATTTTTTCCAGTAGAGAGAATTAAATCAAATTTACCCCTCTACCAGCAGAAGAAAGTATGTTTCTTTTGGTTTACATGTTGTCAAGCCTCGGAAAGGAAGGCTGGATATTCAGCACATTGGAAACAGTCCAGAAGGAGGACATCTCCTGAGGCTAACACATTTATGATTCTGTTTTGGTTCGCTGGGGGAGCAGAAGGTATCATCTAACTGTTAGAACCGCTATGCAAAGGTTATGGTCCTAAGTCTGCAGAGCACTGTGGACCTCGGACTCTGATTCTGTTAGTAAGTGAATTTGTATAAGAGAAGTTCAAAAAGAGGGATAGTCCTGACACTGATGGATCTGCCAGCAGGGCAAGGGTTGGGAGTTCAAATACACAGTCTAAGGCTCTGCCACAGAGGACAGCTGCATGAGGATACCCCTCCGCATTTCTGCAGAGCAGCTTGCTGAATCAAGACTGTGAGGTAGTTTATTTCATGGATTATACATGTATTTAGTTAAAATTCTAGGTAAATATTTGCAGCAATAAGTTTTTGAAGTACTGTAAAGTTACATTGTATTAAATATTTATTGCAATCATATGAAGTGTTCCTTAGGTTAAATATTTACTGTTATTTTCAAGATATTGGTATTGAGCTTCTTACAAACATGGTACAAATGCAAAGCCATCTTTCTCAGAGCAATAACTTCTTTGAGTTGCTTTTAGACTTATTTCCTGATGGGTGTTTGCCATTAATGCACTATGACTTTTTCATTTATGAAAAAAGGCTCTAGCCCAAGCTAAGAGAAAGTTCAATTTAAAAGACAGTTTCCACTGTGCTCAGCATTCTCACAGTAATAATAGTTTGTCCTTTTTCTTACTGCAGCTACTCTATTAAATATTTATATTGATGTTTATTTTGTAAACAAAGAAACCAAATTAGGGTAACACACGAAGCCTATGATGTGTTTTAATATCTGCATTTGTTTCACGTTGTGGCCTTTTATGTAATTGATTCAAAGGAACATGTTAAATAATAAATAACGTTTTTTTTTTTTAATTACATCAAAGTACTTTTGTTCGTTTGCTGGTGGAGATCACTTTTTAAAAATAAAAAAATAGAAGTAGGTAGTATGACGAATACCAGTCCCTTACTCTTTTACATGCAGTAGCGATATTGAAGTTACCAGTAAATATTTGTCTTTCCTGAAGCAGCATGATTGTCACAGTGTCCTTTGGAATAAAAACCTCAGAGCCTGTTAGGACTATGGAAAGCAAAAGTCTTTTGGTGTGACATTTTATGTGAGAATTTCTTCAACTTGAAGGTGTTATTTGTACCACTCACATTTATTTAGTTGATTATGTTTCTTGGGTTTTCTAGAAAGTTAGTTTCCTTATATAGCACTTCTGCTTCTCGTGACTGCATAAATAGTGTGCTTTGGGTGGGAAGCACCAAGGCCATGCGCTAGAGGTGGGGTGTTGAGGAAAGGTGTTCACAATATTCACCTGTCCAGACCTTATAACCCTGGGATTTGTACATACCTGTTTCTTTGGCATCTTTTGCACAGTGGCGTTTCACCTTGGTAAGGGTAACTGCTCTGTGTCCCTTGGCAGTCATCACAAGGCCTTATAACATTTCTGACCTTTCTTAATCCATACTTTAAACCAAGAGCACTTTGAAGGTGTCTTGCTGCCAGTTGTCTTAGTCAACTCGTTAGTATAGTTCAAAAGGTTGGATTAATTTTGTCTTGATTATCTGCAGAATCTGTCACTAAAAAGCCAAAGAAAATGAAAAATAACCAAAAAAGTAATAAGGACAAACTGAGGAACTGAAGCATTTATTATTCTTCAGATAAGGTCAAAATGCACCAAGTGTTATCAGAGAAAAGGTGCTTGCATTCTCCTGTCTAGTTAAAGCTGTCAGTGACCATGACTTAATGCACATTCCTCAAGCTCAGTTATCAACACAACTCAGATAGACTTGTATATTTTTATGTTCCTGCTGTAGCCTGATAGTGGTCTTTTGCTGCACATTCTTTAGATTTTACACACATCTATTGGAGGCGTCAAACTTTAGTTTGGTGTTCTCAGATCTGTTTTCCTTCTCTTTTCAATTGGATGCTCAGTGAAGTATTGAAGCAACTGCAGCTACTTATTGCTCCAAAGTTGGCTAACAAGAGGAAAATTAACGTTTAGAGATGTATCAAACTTAGGATGAATTCACTTACTCCAGAATTAGCATACACTATTTTTCAAGGCCTAAGGTATAGAGTCCCTATGTACTGTGTGTGTTGACCTGCATACCTAAATGCTTTCAAAAACAAGAGCAAATTTTGCTTCAGTCAGCAATAAGAGATCTGAAATGTATCTTTTAAGGGTGCTGGTATAATTGTTGTCTAAAAATCCTGGACAACTCATCTATAGAAATAGTCTTAAAGTTCTTACGTATCTATACGTACAAAATTGGAGTATTCAAAGGAGAATGTCAGTGAATGTTCTAGCATCTGATGACTTCAAGTCATCAGAAAAAAAATCTGCATTACTTTTGATGCCATAAATGCACATTCAACTCCCTGTATGGTTTCAAATGAAATAAAAATTAATTATCTCCAGTTGTAAAATATTTTTGAATTCCCCAAACACTTGTTGATGGAGGTTGGTTTACCTTGCTCATCATTCTCTTTGATACTATTTTGCTGAAATAAAGGAAAGCGCATCTCCTCTGCTAATCTAGAAATCAATCATGAGGGCATCCTGCACCATCCTGCGTGAGAAGACCATAATCTTCTAAAATATGGTAAGAATAACAGATTTTGTCCTACAGAGCTTTGTGTGCTTTTGACCCCAGCGAATCATTGGGAAGATCCAACCTTCTACAAAGTACAGTGGTTCCTTTAGTTTCACTCTTGTAGGATTTCGGGATAAGGAAAACTAACAGACAAAACCCCTGGGGTGAGAGAACAACTCCACAGGGCATTTCTGGAGGGCTCCCTGGAAGCTGGGGGATGCAGGTGCCAAAAAGAAAAAGCAGCAAGAAGATGCAGTCTTGGAGGAGAAAATGCAGAGAACATTTAATAGAAATGAAACACTGTCCTTCTACAGGTCAGCACCATTGAACTGCAGCAGCTGGGGAATTTCACCGAGTTGTATTGGGATATCTCATACTACAGCCACTGGCTGCACTCAAACTAAAAATCTGTGTTAAAACGTTTCATTGTTGTTAATATTGAAATATTAATCAGTCTGTGATGCCAATCTTTGTGCATGGATTCCATTGACCAGGTTAGGTTTGGGGTTTTTTTTTCAGTATTTTGTTACCCATGTAAAGCAACTAAGTTCCCACATGTCCTCATTGTCTGCCTATTGGCAAAAGCTACATATTACTAAAATATAGATTTCATACCATATAGTTCAATCAAAATATAATTCATGAGCTAAAGAATATGCAATGTGTTGGTGATGTTCTTACCTGGCAGAGCACACACTTCAGATCTTTGTCAATCCCAGGAATACACAGCCTGCCAGAGAACCAGAGGGCATAGCTGGAGCTTGGATCTATTTTTATACATATGACACAGACCTGAGAAAGTAATCAAGACACTGGTAACAGAATTCATTTGGAGTGATGGTATCCTGGGGGACTTGGGCCTCAAATAAAGATATGTAAGCATCAAACATCAAGCTAACTCGTCCGTATGACAAGTCTAAATCCTAACAATATTGACCACAAGAGTTTGAAGCCATGGCTTTATTCATGGCAAAAATTTAGCTCTAAACTTTTATTGTTTTGTCTTCTTTTGATGCTCAAAAGACTATATAGACTCTGGTAGTTCTGCTTTCTAGATGCATTGTCGCAATTATTCATTAGGATCACCCATGGGTCTTTTATTAGTTAGGTCTTGGACAAGGATCTTATTACCCTGTAGAACTGAAGAGAGGAGAATCAGTCCCACGTCAGTGGGATATAGCTGTAGGAAATAAAACAGCCAGAGCCAGATAAAATGGAAATGTCATAAATTGTCTTAAGACTGATTCTTGAATTATATTTAAAGATAAAAGGGTTCATACTTGGTCGTACTGTATTCAGAGCATAAGTGTGATGCATAAGTGTGATGAATGGGATGGCCTTATTTATGCAGATAAGTAGTTTTTACATACATTTGTTGTAGATTTTACATACTTAATTTTCCTTCTGTAGAGCCTACTGCAGTAATAAATTGCATAAGATACAATGAAGAGCATTCACCGCAAAAAGGCTAATAGAGAAACCACCGTGTCCCAAACACATTCATAACTAACCTTCAAGGAAATAGCTCTTACTGAACAATGTTGTTATTCAACTCAGCATCAGAAACTTTGGCAGTCAGGCAGTTCTAGCAATGCTGATGTGCTGATAAAGTCATTCTTAATTTTGGCTAGGTCACAACCCCGCAATAACATCATTGGCACTCACAGGTAAACTCAGGACTGTGGAGGTAAAATCAAATTTTCAACACTAGTCACTTTAGGTAATGAAAATTCAGATTGCCTAGAACAGAGCTAACAGCAGAGTGCTGCACTGGATTCACTTATTGCTTCCCTCTTGGTCCCAAATAAACATGACATATTCCTACTGTCTTTCTCTGGACCTTGGCTATGAAACCCGTCTCTTCCCAACAAAAGCACAAGGGTATAATATACTGCCAGGTAGCTTTGGTTCATACTAACAGTACTGTAAAAATAGCTTTTGTTCATCCATTTGAGATAACACATACTGTCAGTCTTAAAGTGGGGTTTGATATGAAAAACACGTTCAAGTGAAACACAGCAAATACTGAAATTATATTAGCTTGCAGAATAATTTATTTAATCCTCAACTAACTAATCTGACACATTAGCTTCATTCTAGACTCTGCTTTTCAGAAAATTCCAGTTTATGGGTATTTCTTTTAACCAAAACCAGTTATTGGTATCTCTTTTTTGAGCCGTAAAAAATCACCCTACACAAGTCAGTTTAGAACTGAGATATCTGTGCTAGTGTGAAAACAATGGTGCTCCTTTTGTGAAAACCAATAGGATAAGGTAGATAATAGAAGGCTTAGTAATCTAAAAGAGCTCATTAATGCAGTAAATTAATACAGTTCAGTCATCCTAGTATTGTCCTATAAATTCCTTCATCTGATAGTGATATGATACTAAGAATTGCCTTGATTTTTCAGGTCAGAGTGCCAAAGCTGACTAAGAAACATGATGATGCTACCTAGAGAGTCTTTCCAAAAGCATCTAGAGGACACCCTCTCAAAATAGCTAAGAGGAAACCAACTGTTAACAACACTTACAAGTTTTATTTTTTAACTGAATAATATGTAAAAGAAATATGTCATATGCATAAAAATAACATCAGAGACCAAAAATAAAGCTGAAGAGCAGCATAAAGAGTTTCTTACAACTTTGTCAAGCTGCTTTACTCTGCTTTTCCTGGAGTTCTCAGTCAATGGTTCTCTGCCTTGAAATATGGCACTTTTCAGAACACTAACTTAAAATAATAATGGCAATTAAAATATGTTCTCTTGGTAAAATGAGATTTTTTGTGTTTTGCATCCACTGTGCCCTGAA
Source organism: Nycticryphes semicollaris (assembly GCA_013400055.1). NCBI lineage: Eukaryota > Metazoa > Chordata > Aves > Charadriiformes > Rostratulidae > Nycticryphes > Nycticryphes semicollaris. The sequence goes on along the minus strand of VXBJ01000433.1, from coordinate 655,127 downwards.
ATAACCAACAAACTAAAAAGAACCTTCTCTGCACTCTACCCCAAAAATGTTCTTTTTTGTTTGCACAGCTCAAAAGATATAACTGTGCACTTGACTGAGCATTTAATATCAGGAAAGTTTTTAAAGTTTTCTGTTGCGGGGAAGGGATTGCTCAGAAAGCTCCATCATTGCAAAGATGCATAACTACATGAATTACTTGCCAGCAATAAGAAAGGGGGAAATGTTGGGTGAAATTAAATGAGATAGAGCAGTGAAGGGAAAAAGGAAAGTGCTGGAAGATAAATGAGTGCTAAAAAGGTCTACTTGCTGCATATAGGGCTGCAGAGCCAATACTAGCACTAGTGGAAGTACCGTACTGAAATCGTGTGTGTGCAGAAGTATGGAAGAAAGACTGTGCTATGCCTGGTTACAGGAGCCCTTGATTCAAACTTTTTAACAAAAAACCTGAAGAGAAAGGACCGTCTTGGACATATAAAAGAAGCAGAACTTCAATCTCATCTGAATTTGTGGACCTCTGAATAGAAACTATAGGCAGAGAAGCCAGAGAGGATTTTCTTGCTGGCATAGGCTGAGATTTCAGGGCTACTCCAGATGGTATGTAAACTGTTGTGTGCAGAGCACCCATATTACTCCTCCTTATGGCCCTTGGTGCTGGCCCAGGAGCACTGTGAGCACCTCAGGCCTTGTGTTTCCCATCCAGGCAGAAAACAGGTGCTCGGAGATGAGTTGATGCTCCATATCTCAGAGCTGCCAAGAGCAGACAAGGTCAGAGAGGCGAGGAGAGGGAGTTTGGGAATGGAAAAATCAGAGAGCTAATTGAGGAAAAGACTTCCTTTAAATGTCAAACAACCTTGCATAAATATGATTCCAGTTGAATAACTGGTGATAAGACTAAATGTTTGTTACAGGGAGGGAAAACAGTTGTAAAGACAAAGTGAGAGCAATAAAGTTCAGGGCAACTTGGAGAGTACACACTTTTAAATAACTGCAGTTCCAAGATGAAAGAGACAATGTAATGAGGCAATGAGAAAAGAAAATCTATGTCATCCTTTGTTATGAAACACTAAGCATGAAAAGGCCCTTAGTCTTCCGCATGCTTCTTGGGGGCAGAAAACCCCTGTACAGCATAAACTGAACAAAAGATACATGCAAAAATTAACTCAGGAGAGTAAGTCCAGTACTATTAAAAATGAGCAAAAATTAATTTGCAGTGCAATAAGAAACTACAGAGAGAATATCATATCTCAAATTATGAAGGGTAAAAATAGCAAGGCTTTGAATGAGTAAGGTATGTATTTGGAAGAAGTAAATACCAGAGTACACAAATGATAATGCATAAATGGGGTGGAAAAAGCTATGTAAGTTCCCTAACTCATTTAAACATTTCTGTATAAGCACAAAGCAGCCCCTCAGACTCAAGCTATACTCTTGTTCATATCCAGATTATAGAAAACATGTAGAATTTGATGGATAAAACTGAAACATAAGAAAACATATATATGATTTTTTCCACTTCTCTGAAATGTATCAGTAAATACGTTGACATATTGTCTAACAACAGATAATTTGGAACTAAAATGTTATGCAGGTTAACATTTTGCTATTATGGGTAAGCAGATCTACAGTTTCTTTGCAATGGATTATTTTCCATTAGCTTTACTTTTTCCTAGCTAATGAATAAAGGCAGTAGGAACTGCAAGCTCAGACACTTAAATAATATACAAACCATGAAATTATTTATTGTATTTGTGAAGAAACAAGAACAGACATCCATACCAAATGCTGAATAACCTTAAATTATTCCAACACTTACCTATATAGTCCATCTCTCTTCAACACATTTAGTTAGATTTATACCTGCAGTACAGTAATGCCAAAAGCATTTAATTTCATTTTGTTGCATAAAATTAGTTACAGTGCTTTTCACCATCTCATGTTATGAATGATGGAAGGGGACACACAGTATGTAAAATGCTGATTGAATAAACTCCATGAGTTATTAGCGCCAACCATTGCAGGAAAAGTACGGCTAAGGTTGAGAGACCCTGATCTTACTCAGACTTCATTTTGAAGAATGTAATGCAACATATCTTATTTGCAGCTGTATAAAAAGGCATGATATATGTAGTATGAAAAAATAGATGTTCTAATTCCAAAAATGGACATTTGACATATTGGTCAAATCTTTATAGATGAGCAAAGGGATATTTTGGAATAAGATTATCAACATATTTAATGTCCTGAATCTGTATCCATCATAAGAATAAACTTTATCATGTAAATAATTATTCAAAACATCTGGTCTTTCCTTTGGTTTGGAGAGCCCACATTTGCCTTCCAGTTGATCACAAACACNTAGCTGGTGGCAAAGAGGAAGAGAATTTTTTGTAATCAAACATAGGTAGCCCCATTAGACGCAGTGGAGGCTGGGGTAGAGGAGGAAAGTGCTTCAAAATCGCTATTTTAGTAAAATATATCAAGTTCTCATAGATTCAGAATTAACACATTTAACTTCCTTTCTCATGTGGAATTCTAATTATACTTTTACAGGCTCTTCTGACTCATAAGTAGCTCTATTACGTATTGATTATATCATATGACTGAAATCAAGTTGTTAGGATGTTCCATGTTAAATGTTTGGTTTTGGTTTTTTTTTAACTAAATTAATTAATTAATAAGGCAGCAGCTGCTCCTTGCTGTTTGGTACAACTTGTTTTTTCAAGTTGTCTTCTCTGGGTGGGAATAAACCATTATCAGATTTCAGAATTACTCAATAAGGAATTTCCAAGCCCTGGACTACAGAATATATATGTATGTAGGTGATAGAAATGTATATTCATATCCTTATCCTAAGTGAGGGGGGAAAAAAAAACCCAGGCAGGTTTTGAATTAGAAATTTTTAGTTTTAGCCATAGGATCATGCAGTTCCCAGAACGTCATAGATTCTATTTTTTGGACACTGGGAAAGGCTTCATGAACCTATGGACAAGCATCATCAGACTTAGAAATAAGATCCTAGATAAGGTAATATAAGATCCTTCAAAAATATAAGTAATAATAAAAACAGAAAGAAAATGAGCAACCCTACTTGCTCCCTCCTTATAATCTCCTAGAAAAGCCACCATTCTGTGTATTGAGAATGTAAACATAGAATCTATTTGTCATGATACGAAAGATCATGTCCAAATTATCGTTTTTGATTAATTTCCTTCTGCAGCAAGAAATCTACAGCTTGTATACATTGACCAAGTCCCACAGGTCATTCAGAATTACAATTCTTTTTCTTATGTAAGGCCTCACGTACCATAATGTGCAAGTGATAAACGGCAGTTGTCAAACACCCAATTGGCAATTCACTTTCTGACTTTAAGGTCAGACTGCAAGCACCTGGAGTAAACTTGTTCAGAGAAACTCCACCAGCCCTCTATTCCATTTTCACTTACGCTGATGTAACTCAGGCAAGGAGAATTACAAATCTGAGCAGTAAGGAAATTATACTACTGTGGAACACGCAACTACACCACGTTCTATTTCTAAACTGGTATGCTATTTCAGGGATTCATGGTGGGAAGGAAAGTGATGGGGAGGACAGCATCAGTTCCAAAGGTAATTTAAAAGAAGGTAAATATATAGATGATGACTTGGCAACAATATAATACATATACCTATGTCAAACCTTTGAAAAAAGAAAATGCCAGATCTATCGTAAGTTACATGTTTTTGGAAGCTTCTCACTAACCTTGAACTTTCCTTTGTAAAGTCAACTACGAGGCTTAAATTATGACCTTTTTTGGCTTCTCTCTTGTAAAGGTCACCATTTTGCAACAACACTGCAAAATCAATTGGTTCATCCCTGACATCTGGTCCCATATAATGCATTACAATCGATGTCATGTGGAGCAAGACAAAAGCAATGACAGAATCTCCTTCGCAGAGATTGTTAAAGTCCCACTGTTTTATAGAGGATGGTAATTGATGAAGTGTGAAAGAATCAGTTCCCTGAAATCTGCCTGATTTCTTGTTAGCTTGTTTCTTTGGCTGACAGGCAGCTGCCCAGTTCAGCAACAGTTGTGTTATCTTGAAACCCAAGGGCTGAGCTCCAGCCCAGTCTGCCAAGAAAATTTTGAATGAGATGGGAGAAAAAGCACAAATGAAGTTAAACTAAAACATTAGCATTCTCTGAAAGTTAGAGTAAGTTTTCTTTTCTCTTCATACCTGTCTCAATGAAACCTTCAATATTTGCAAAACACAGCTTTGAACACAGGCCTTACATGAGACAATCAGTTTTCTAAATTGAAAAATAATTTCTTGTCTTTGTTTCTTCATTTTCTAATATTATTTCTACCAGTAGTTCAATATGACAGCTTGGATATGTTAGCCTGAAAGGGAATTACAGAGATACTCACTCCTGAACAGATATAAAACAAGTATTTCATGTAAAGAGTAACACTCATGGGAGCATAAATATCAGTTCTGTGAAGATGCACAGACAATATATTCAGAGAACTAGCTGTGCTACTAAGAAACCTCTTCATTAAAGGGATTCACTTGTTTGGATTAGACTCTGCCAGTTGAACACAAAGTTTTCTTCCTGAGAGATCTCCTTCATACACTGACATTTGTAAAGTGCTATAAAATGCTAATTGGTATCATCAGCAAACGATTAACATTCTGTTTAGTCTTATTCTCAAAGCAAAAATTATAATAGGAAATCAAATGTCATACAGCAAAGAGATAGCTGAAGACTTTAACAAGAGGCCATCATCTTTTCTTTTAGATGTTAACTTTACCTGTGAATGACCAGGTGTCCTTATGCCCTTCCAGGTATCAACAGCCTTAGCGGTCAGAAAGAACAAGCATTTCTGCTTCTGACAACTTGCCTCTGACCAAGGAAGTTTGCTGCTAAAGAAAATTAATATACTAATAAAAACCTGCCTTTGATTAGTTTTCTTTAAGCTCTGTGTCCCTACCATTTTTTTCCTAACCCACCGATATGCCTCAGCTGATCATCAGTTTGTTTTTGGCCCCAAATTCTGGCTCATTTCCTCTTATGTTAAGTAGGGCACATTTTTTCCTCTTCCTGCCACCAAACCTTGGGAAGAGAAGTCACTCTGCTCTTCTGGGCTATAGTACAAGATGCTTTTCGTAGCTCCACTAGGCTAAATATTGCAGAGTTCAAGCACAACATGGTATTTGAATTACACTAACATGCAAAAACATTTCTGGATAAAAAATATTTTATTGCCACCAATTTAAAACCATAAACATGCTTTGAATCCAATTCAATATATTCCTCATTTGTTCCTGATTCTCTCCCGTTATTATTATTAGAAGGCATAAATCTCCAGCAAGGCTTGTGCTTGACAAGGCTCCATTATTTGCGCATGACAAGGTTTATCAAAAACAGTTGGATTTTTATGAGGAGTCTTTTATGTTTCCTCCATAAAATATAAATAAATGAAAAGGATTAGATGGAGGAAGCAGAGTATAATTCATCACCAATGTGAAGCAGAAGGAGCAGACTGCAGATGGATGAACTGAAGAAGAATATGGTGACTGGTGTAAAGTAGAAAACTACATTCTCTCTCAAATGTTGGGAAGCAAAGAGCACAGTAAATGAGCATTAACTTTTCTTGCCATTTTTAGGTGTCCCTAAATGCACAATGTACAGAATCACTCTAAGATTCAAGAACACATACAGAATAGTAGTGCAGCTGTCTAGTTATATTTGCTTGGCTGATATTTGTTTGTTTTGTGGTTACAGAATAAATTGAAAGACCAGAAACCTAAAATTCAATCTACTGCCTGTAAATAGAGAACAATTAGGAGGAAAAAACCTTTTAAGGTGGGAGTGTCTTGCTCTGTTCTCCATTACCCTCAGGTCAGTCAGATAAAAATCCATTAAATTGCCTTGCATTCGCATAAAAATAAAAGGTGGAAACAATGGTCCACTTTTTTTTTTTTCCCTAACTAAACCTCAAAATTCATCCTGCAATCCTAAAGCAAGTCCATGGGATTACTGCTGTCCGTTTGGATATGTCATGCAAAGAAACTCCAGGAACAAGGTTGTTTTCTTACACAAGGCAATTACATCACCTTCCATGTCTCTGTCTGTGGTAAGAACATACACAAATGAGGCACAGAGCAGTTGTGATTATTGGGATAGAATTTACAAAGCCACAAAAGTCTGATGATTTCATAAGCAAAGAGGTCACTAGCTTCAAGTATCTAACGACTCCAAATCTATCTTTTCATGCCCAGTATCTCCTTTCCAACAGAACTGAACTTCCATTTCTCTTGAAATTCAAAAATTTAAGCATTTGTTTTTGGTCCAATTCAGAATGAAAATAGTTTTGCAGACAGGAAAAATGCTAATGTTTACTTTCAGTAAGGTAAATATGAAAGCCAACAGGCACAAATAAAATATTTTAATATACCATAAAGTCAAAACACCTTATTATCTTATCAAAACAAAGTAAAAAAATATTTATAACCATCTATCTAGGCACTGTTTTCTGCCAAATTTCATCAAAGTCAATATGTTTTCATAAAACATCTCTCTCTTGGTGAAACCGCAGTGAAAAACTTCTCAAAATTTTGCAGTTTGAAATGTGCATTTCCAAGGACCCTCCTGAAATGAAAGCTGATGGTCATCATAGCCATTTAGAGTGGAAAGCATGCAGTTCTTAGCTGCAAGTGTTGTGTAAATATTTAGGCAGATGAACTATGAAAATATTATCTTACCTTAAACGTTTGCAGGATTGTCTATATTTTTCTCCAACACAAATAGAAAGACCCTCCCCTAAGCTAATCTCTTACTACCTCATAACCTTACCTTATAAAAACTTCTGGTTTTTATCTATACGAGGTGTGTCTTCCTTCCCACACCTACACAGGACTCTGCCTGTCAGTACTAAATCTGTTTCCAGCAACAAAGGAGTCGGGGGCGAATGTCCTTAGAGACCAAATGAATTACCCAGAATAAGCATGAAAGCTTAAGTTAAAATAATGGCTTATAGAATGATGGGTACAAGATGGAGAGGGACTGTCTCAAGGAGATAAATTTTGCTAACAGTTTCCACAGTGAAAGACATATATCATATTTAACCAAGGCTCTGATTCAGGTGTGCGAGCCACAGTAGAAATCCAACAGAGAAACATTTTCTGCCACTTGTACATCACCTCCTCAAAGCACGAGTTAAATCAGGAGCGTTAGTGTGCAAGATAAATAAAAATAAATATTTTATTGTGATGTTTCAGACGGTTCAGAAAGAAAAACTTCATGTTTCATTCTGTCTTTCATTTTAATATTGTCATCTTTTATCTTGATCCCACAAACTTTTATACGTGTGATTTCCCATACAAGCAAAGCTGAATGTTCACGTTCTAGTTTGTAGGATCTGCGACTTACATTGCAGTATTCTACCAGTGCTAAATAAACAGAGAAATAATTAATGGGCAACAGGAGAGATTCAGGTGCTACTTAAGGTAAACTCATTCCCAGGAATTTCTTTTGATGCAGGATATGTAGCGTTGGATTGTCTAGCTAAATCTCTGCATTAATTAAGTCTATCTTTCATTCATGGATCAAAACCTGACTGTTTTCATTTGTTGGAAATGAATTGTGACCTCCTAGTATCTCTCCCTCTGTCAGGCCATATGATATTTAAATGTGTTGTATATGCCCTGATTTAATCAGGTTGTACAAATCTGACTCAACTGGAGATAGAATCTGACCAGATAGCCTTATTATTTGTTTTGGACTGTTCATTAAATTTTTGTCACACCCTGTACTGGATTACATTTATGAATCAAAACAGGTAGAAAAAAAAAGGAGCCATGAAATTATATTTCAATATATGGGAGAAAGTCTAAATCTGATCTGTAGACATGCTAGTAATAAACACAAGGCAAAATCCAATTCCAGAGTCTGGGAAAGTTTCCCTATGTACTGTTCATGGAGGCAACAGTATTACATTTGCTCTTGCTTCTCCAACTGATCATTAAAAAAACCCACAAAGCTGCTACAATTTATCCTCTCTTACTTGTTTCTGGATACAGAACAGTGATTTTCATGAAATCAAAATTAATGAACTCACGGGGAAGTACTGATCTTTGAAGCAACATGCAGCAAAGACATCTTGGAGGTATTAACTGCTACAACCTGGGATTCATTCTTCCAAGGCCTGTTCAAAAGAAGCAACTGATTGAGGGAAGTCAGCACACAAAGTCCGGCAAACGATAACAGTTATTCTACAGGTCACCAGATCTGTCCTTGAGGCTCTTGGATAAAAATGGGATCTCAGTCACCAGTCAGCCACCATGTCTAGTTTTAGTCCCGACTGTATGTCTGTATGTATTCTGTATGTCAACAAAGTATTGTACTGTATTCTGTATGTCAACAAAGTGCCAGATGTGAAGTCTCTGGGGCATGTGGGATCCCTGGGGCAGGGCATGAAACACGGAATTGACAGGGGAAAGCTGATTTATGCAGCCTTACTCTCTCCCTGACGTTAGACGTTAATGGATTGTGCCTACTCCTCACCTCGTATCAGAGACAAATACCAGACTCTGAGCCACCACAACAGCAAATGAACAGAGAAGTAAAGTTAAACCAGAGCAAGCTCAAGGCTCTTCTGTGCTGTGCACCAAGCTTTGCCATACTAAGAAGGTGTCAGGCGGAAAGATTGATTTTATAGCATGAGCAGAGCACATCTGAAGAATGACAGAACAGAGAAAAGTGTCGAAGCTGAATTAAGTGGACATACAGGAGCACAAAGAGGCAAGTGGGACATCTCTCTGTCACAGGGAAGGGCTAGAAGGGTTCATTTCTGAGAAGCTGCAATTAAAGAACTTGTTTTTTTTTTTTTTTTTTTTTTCTATTTGGACTCAGCTGAAAAGGTTTTCCAGACCCAGCTCAGTACATTGCACAATGTAAACAGTATACATTACGACCTAAGGACATGGAGCACAAGGATTGACTCAGTATGTACAAATTCTCTTTAGACATACAGACTGACTGCTTAACAGGACCAACCAGATACACAGGAAGCAGACTGCAGGTGCTACACACATGCCTTCATCTCCTATTGCAGAAAATATCTGGCATCTCTGAATAGTCCAATTCCTGTGAAACTGCGGGGCCATTCCCTCATCTGTACCTATCCTGACACACTGGTGCCAAAAAGGTGAGAAGATCACCCAACGAGTGAAAGACTTTGAACAGGAAATCCCAAAGCATCAGAAAAATGATTGTCCTGTGAGTTGAGTGCCTTCTGCCTCAGTCTGCTGCAAGAGCATATGAAGTAGCCGGAATAGCTGTTGTGCAGTGCTGCTGAATCCTCATAACACCAACGGCCTTATTACACACCACGATGAGGTACCTCTGAGACTGCCTCTCCATTTGTGGCTGTGATTTGTCACTGCTCTCAGTCTCAATAACAGGTTCATGGAATGAATCAGGGAATACAGAAAAATACCTCAGACCATCTGTTTAGAAAGTGTGTTTCACACCCTAGGGCTGATTCAAGACCTACTAGACAGTTTCAGTCTAGCTCTTAAGATCTTCCCGTATTGCTTTAATGATAACAAAAAATCAGCATTTAGCTCCAAAATTTTGCCACAGTCTAAACCAGAAAATAAAACAATCTTAAGTAAATGATAGTCATGTTTTAGGGGTCAAATTCTCCCTCACTAATCACAGAATGATATGGGGGTGGAAGGGACTTCTGGAGATCATTTGATCCACCCTCCCTGCCAAAGCAGGTCCTCCTATAGCATGTTGCATAGGAACATGTCCCCAGTCAGGGTTTGAATGTCCCCAGAGATAGAGACTCCACCACCTCTCTGGGCAGCCTGCCCCACTGCTCTGCCACCTTCAAAGTAAAGAAGTTCCTCCTCATGTTTAGATGGAACTTCTTGTGCTCAAGTTTGTGCCCATTACTTCTTGACCTTTCACTTGGGCACCACTGAAAAAAGACTGGCCCCATCTTCTTGACATGCTCCCTTTAAGTATTTATAGGCAGATATCACATCAGATAGCAGTTAATTCCTTACATAGTCTGTAATTTCCAGGAGATTCCTTATCAAATGGAGCATTGTCGTGCACTAGATGTGAATCCCGCACACTCCAAATCCAATTCATTAGTCTGGATGAGACAGGAAACACATCTGACATTATTATTTTTCTGCTCACTGATAAACTGAAACAATGACATTATGTTCCACTACCTAGAAATACCAAATCACCAAATTCAGAGGAATAAGTAAGAGCAAAGAATAATTGTTTTTCAAAAAAATTGCTAAGGTAATTGAGCAGAAAATCATTATTTCTTGTCAAAAAATTTTGCTTTTTACCTCAAAGGATTCATAAGCATTTTGCAAATTCTGTAAGTACAGAGCTGTACCTGGTCTGTGGACCAGTTTCCATAACTAATAAGGGATTTTTTAAATAACTGAACTATGGCTATTTTCATTAGCCGTCTGTTAAACTGGGATCATTTGCCAAAACAACAAGAAAATATTTGATTTAGGACAGTGATTGTTTGCCTTAGAAACATGATTGTGCACTGAAGACATCCAGTCATGGCACAGTCATCAGTCTCATCAAGACAGCTTGCTTTGGACATTGCTACTACCTTAAATCTGCCAAAAGCCAGTTCTGAACAAATCAACCAATGTCTAAGAAGATATGCTCTATTTAGAACTATAGTAAAACTCACCGTTTCAAATGAGGATAGGTTTTATTAATTGATGCTCCACCTGCCAGACAGAAATTGTACAAAAGAGATAACTAACATAGAAAGCTTTGTAGAATGTTTACATCTTTCTTTAAAACAAGGTCTCATGAAAAAAAAAAAAAAAGAAAAGAGGCCTATAATAAGAATAGTTGTTCAACTGAAGATTCATTCAGATAACACTTTGCAAACTATTCAACAGCTGTTTCGCAGTGACTCAGAAGGCTGTTGGCAGCCTGCAATGCAATTTGCCCACTCCTAGAAACCCTCTTCTAAGTAGGCAGACTTTAAGGAAAAGTGGAATTGGTTCAGAGCATGTTACAGTTTGTCTTGGAGTTTGACAATTAGGGACCATTGCTATAAATTTGGTGAACAGACTGCTGCTTTCATTACCTCATCATTTTCTGAAACCTGAATCAGAGCAAGCCTAAAATAAAGTAATCCAAATTTAACCGCAAGAGTATCGGCCTGCTGTACATTTATACAAGTTTGTATAGGTTTAATTGGAAGTGTATGTTCATATACCAAGCCTGGAGACTTGGCTTAAGAAGACAGATAAATAAATGGTATGTGCCCCCTGCCCCCCCTCAACTTTTGGCTGGAGGGGAACCAAGGAGTGCTTTGAAGTTTCTTGTAAAATGTAGAAGGCAGTACCTGACTCAAAGTGGGAATATGTAGATTAGAATTCCTCTGGTATTAACCTCTTCTGGCTCACAAATTGTTTGTGTTTGAATACAGTCTAAAGGAGAGGAAAATAAAAAGAGCTATACCATAAGACACACTGTGACATAGTTGTGGAAACCATTCCAAATTCCAGGGGTTTCTTTCCCCTAACAGGGAGCCCATTTTGGCATATGCTGGAAACTGCTGTTTGATACTGGTAGATTTTATGCTAATTCTCTGAAGAGAACAGTCATAATTTTTATATGAATTTTAATTACCTGTCAAATTTTTTTTGTGTTTCAACTAGGGGAGGTGCACAGGTATTTTTTTTATCTTACTGTTCTCAAATTCCTTTTGCCATCATTTAAGAAATGTTAATGATGCTAATGAATACTAAAGGTCAGACACTTAGCTTGTGTAAATTAGCACAGCTCAGTTGATTTCTGCAGCTCTTCTGATTTACAGTTGCTGAGGACCTTAAGATCCTGGCACTGTAATTTGTTAGTCTTGGCTATAGATTTTGTTCCATATATTCAGCTGTTTAGAAGTATTTACAGAGTCAAATGAAAACGCAGGTTAATGCAGTGAACGTCAATCAATGCAAACCAAAACAACTTTTCACATTCATTTCTACTTGCATTCATGGCTACATATTTTTGACCTCCTTTTCCTTTTCCTTTCCTAATATGAGTACACACCAAGAAAGTGAAACTAATTTTAAACCCTTCAAGTTTGCAACCAAAGCATGAACAGGCTATTGCAGATGATTTCTACTAGCAAGCTCCAACCCTGTCAGTTTTGATTTGCTTACCCCCACGATTTCAAATCTCAAACTAATCTGTAGTTTTAGTATAAAATGACAAAATGGCAATTCTGGACTCACAACTGAGGCAATGTATTAAAAAACCAGAGTAGATGGTAACAACCATAAACTCTTTGGAACAATTTAAATGCCACTGTATTTCAGTAAAACTCCTCAACAGTTAGTTTTAGCATGGCTACTGGCTTCATCCTTGTGATTCATCTAAATATGTGGATTTATGTTTATGCAGTATGTCTTACCATGTGTCACGTGTTTTGTGTCATAATTCTAATCCCCAGTCAGAGTCTACTGCACTGACCAGTGTGACCACCACGTATGCTCTTGATCTGTATTTACTTACCTCATATGAAATGAGACTCCTCACGGCAGGGACTACAAGCATTTCTAAATGAGTCTGAGTTTTAATGGCAGGTCCCATCCATCACTATGACACAACTACCTATAAGAAAATTACTCTACATTTGCTCTTGGACAGGAAGTAAAGCAGTAAGACAGAATTCTGCTATGCAAAATAGTGACTCATCTGAAAAACAAGTCAACATCTAACGACTGTTGGATACTAATTCTGCATTAGACCCAGACTTTCTTAAAATGGTCAGCTAAAAGCATCATTAAATAAGTATAGCATAAACAAGACTAGCAGTTCTGAAAAAATGTCAGAGATATTACCCTCAGGGGAAAAATAAAAACAATTTCATTGAAATATTCATAAGAATGGGACAAAATATACAATGGTCATGACAACTTCCCTTTTACATCACAATAAACTGAAAACGATAGCAAATTTTCTCCCTTACTCCCACCAAACAATGCAATATTTCAATCAGAAAAGAAGAGAAGCCATTCAGCTGTGAGGGGATGTAAAGCCACTGATTCAACTCTGGCAGAAGGAGGATTTGAATATAGATACCTGAAAACTAAGACAAGTGTTTTATTCTAGGGATTACAGAGGAATAGTGACTAAATATATGAGCACCTTCACAATTTTCATTCTAGAGAAGTGAGAATTTTGAAGAAAACACTTGAACATTTTTTTTTTTCAAGAAATACGCATTTTCTAATCACAAAAGACACCCATCCAACCCCCAAACCACATATACTTCTGCTTTTTTCATTATTGTTGATAACTGTTCGGCCAACTCTAGTTTTTAAACACCAGAGCACACAAGTGCACCTCTACAGCACTTTCCAGTGAATTGCTTTCTAGCACCTTGAAATCTCAGGTGTCAGTGTTTCTAAGTGAAGACACCTATCACTGAAGGTCTGAAACCCAGAGAAAGAAATCAGGTCTTTGAATCTGCTAGTTTGAAGCTTTTTGCTTGTGTGTCTTCCACCATACAAAAGGTGGAGGAGATCATCAGAGACTACGGGAAGAGTGAGGTAGGGAGGAACCAATTGCTCTGCTGCTACACTTGGATATTCACAATGAGGCTATAAGACTTGTGCCATCCTCATTAACAGTGGTAACGCATGATGGGGCTTGAAGACTTGATATTAAATTATTGCTTTAGCCTTAGTAGAATGTCATTACATTATTGGTTTGTATCATAAAAGGCGATTAAGCTAGAATTCACTATTATTGCCACAATTAGCTTTTCTAGGGAATTTTTGAAGGTATATTTAGCCTTTTAAGTCCCCAGACACAAAGCTGGAAGAATCAATGATTTGTCTTGCCCTTTATGTTGCTTTCATTTTCAAGCCTTTATCCTTGGCTTATGAATATCAGACTGCAGCAGGCTGTAGTAACAGAAAGTATATATACACAAAATAAATTCTTTACTGTGCGGGTGGTGGGACACTGGAAGAGGTTGCCCAGAGAAGTTGTGGATCCCTGGAAGTATTTAAGGCCAGGCTGGACGGGGCTTTGAGCAACCTGCTCTAGTGGGAGGTGTCTCTGCCAATGGCAGAGGGGTTGAAACTTGATGACCTTTAAGGTCCTTTCCAACTCTAACCATTCTGTGATTCTATGGTTCTGGGATACTGGGGAAAAAAAAAAAAAAAAAAAAAGAAAAAAAAAAAGTAAGAATGTGTTCAGCAAAAAAACCACTCTAGGTGAACTTGTTTATGTTTTTAAGCATTTTAAGCGGGGCCTGACATAACCTGGAACTACATACATACATGCTACATGTTGCAATTCGGATTTCATGGAACAACTTCAAAATCCCAAAGCTTTCTGGAAAGATCAATGAAAACAAGGGAAACGTTAAGTACTCTTTTTCCTGAAAGCATTAGAAATCCTAGAGAAGAAAATATTTTTAAGAGAAGCAAATGGAGCATCTAGAGGAACACATAAAGCTCAGATAGACTCTTAAAATATTTTTGCTTTTTTTTCAGAGAATTACCAGTACTGCTCACTTCAGAATGATACCAAAATTGGAAGAAAATTTGCACAGTAGTAAACCCCAACTTTTTGGAGTTTTGGCAATTTGCAGGCAGACCTTGGTTGGATCAGAGTAAAGGGCTTGAAAAACTCCTTTCACCTCTTCAAGAATTTGAGAATGTAACTTAGAAATTTTGTGAGAGATGTCCCATATTTCCCTATAAGACAGCCCCTTAGCTACTTGCTGACCATTTACTCTGGTGTAGATGCTTACAGCCTCTAAACAAACTGTTGCACCTAACAAGTATATGGACTTTTGCTCCTATCCCTAACCAGGACACATATGAAATTTGAATTTGTATTTTAAACCAGCTTCATAGCTTTCTTTTACATGAAACTATTTCTGCCCAGTTCATACCTACCTGACGCACAGCAGCCTCATCAATCTACCATCTACAGCCTCTGTGATATTATTCTTTCTTCCCTCCCACAGGGCAGGCACAAAGCTGCATTCTGTAGCCTCTACCCCCGGAAGCTGCCTGAATCCTTGAACTCTTTGCAATTTGACCTCTATATGCATTACTGTTGTCAGATCCACGAGCAATTTTTGACTCTTCTGTCCAGTTTTGTCATCATAAGGAGATTATTATTTTTTCTCACCATAACAAGAACTGTGACAGCAGTTTATACTACCTTAGCTATCTTCAGTCCTTAATATGCATAAACTCTATGGAATAATGGAAACACAGATTGTCCTCTGTATCCCATGAAAGTTCTTGGGAGCTGTTCTTACATTTCTAGCAGCTTTAGGTTAATAACGTATGTTAGTCAGCCTTCCATATCTTCCACTGTCACCATCATTCACACCTTGCCCTCCCAGAGCTCCTGCTGTGAGGCAACATGGCACAAGAAATTTAGACATATTCACATATCATGTTACCACAGTGCAAGAGTCCGAAATTAATGGAAAACACAGTCATTTCAAACAAACTTAAATTAAACAAAAAACAGCTGGCAGCACAATATATAGATAACAGACTGGATGACAGGAAAGTCTGAGCTGCATCAGACTGTGTCAGTAGTAGGTGCTCAAGAAAAGGTAACAAAGAGAGCAGGCACCAATTAATCTTTCCCGAATGCAACCCCAAGATATTGCAGAGGTTAAATAACACTCCACCAGTAGCAATCCCTTTAAACACAGTGCTGTTCTACACTGAGAGAGTTCCTATGCCAGGCAAATACAGCAATAGCAGTTTGACCCCAGTTATTTCAAGGAAAACCCAAAAGTAGACTTTGCCACACGATCCAATATAAAATATGCACAGGAGCAAACCAGAGAAAAAAAGATGAGGGGAGTATTATTCACTTGTGCACAGCTAATACAAATAGGTAACTTTTGGACCAGTCCCATCTACCAGCTCAGAACAGGGGCAGAGTGAAAATATATGCAGCTTCCCCCAGCAGTGCACATTTTTCTTAACAATTGCACTCAACCCTTCCATTTCCTTTGCAGACACGACACTCCATTTCCTCTCAGGGAGGATGAAATATCCATTGTGCAGCCAGTCTGCAGAGTTCTCCTTCGCTTCCTTCCCCATCCATGCTCAGAGCAGGGAGCCATCCCAGCTAAACCTACTGGTCACAAATGAAGCAATCTCTTCTCAAAAGTGCGATACTAAGATGGGCAGCAAAAGGATGTTTTCCTTCTTGTTAGGACAACGTAACAGTAATTATTATACATTACCCTTTCCAGTACAAATCATTATTTACCCATGTTAGCTGGGGGGAAGGTTTTGGATTGAGAATCTCCAACATATCTGCCTGTACTTACTGCCATTACAAGGTTCACAGTGTGAAGAGGAGACCAGAACACCTCTGAGGATTCTCAGGGATAGTTGCACAAACGTTAATGAAATCCCATTAATCACAGCCCTAGCCATCACAGACTTGTCAGCACAGGAGGTTGCAGACTACCCACAGCAGGTAGAGAGGTTAGAAAAACATGTCACAAGAAGGTACGTGTATGACCTTTCCTGAGTCTGCAGTATTGGTCAAAACATTTTCATGCTGTGGCTAAACCGGAGATGGGAGAAAAATGCCATAGGGAGAACATCTGCAAAACTTAAAATGACACAGTTGAGGGAATTTCCACAGTTCCACTCTCCACCTGTCAGAGACTTGAATGGGATGTATTTCTCCATCCACTTTGCCAGGCAGGTAATTATTTGTATTCCTCAGTACCCATATTAAATGCACATGCAAAGGAGTATTGTTTCCTAAGCATTTTGCATACAAAAAGTGGCAGAGAAGACAACTATTTCTCACCACCAGCATTAAAGCCCAGCAACAAGCCTTATAAGCAAGAACTACAATACTGTAGATGAGAAATTGCTTTACTTGTCATACAATCTTCTCTCACTCTGCCTATCACAGCTGTGCTAGACATGCAGAAATCCTATACCTCTCACATATAGCCCAGGAGATCTGGCACCTGATAAAGTTTCACTGTTCTCTCCGGGCCAGGCTCGCTCAGGTACACTGGTGTGAACTTGCAGTTGCCCACAGTCAGCAGATATTCCAGCACAGTTAAACCCAAAGTACACTTCTGGCCTCTTGTTACTATTCTGGACACCTCATTATCATGGAGGACTTGAGTATCTCTGGAGCAGATCTGGTACAAGACGGGAAGACTTGACTGTTCTCCTGTGCCAGATAAAGTGTCTTGGAACCTACTCACAGATGCAGACTCAATCAGACAGAAGCTACACACCCGTCCCAGGTTTTTCCTGACAAACACAAGCAGATGTAGATGATTGATTGAAAGTCTCATTTAATACAAGGTCGCTTTCTTAGTGTTCCCACAATATTATTTGAGAGCCAGTTTAGAAGCTGTGGAGCATACAGTTGGGAGGTCACACAAAGTCTTTTGGGGGAGTCTGAAAGAGATGATTGGTCTGTATCACAAGTCAAAAGTAGCCTTTTAGTAAAAAATATGTGAATTAGTTGTTGGGTTTGTATCTCAATATTTGACAAGCTAGGCTTCTTTTCTTTTCCCTTAGTCTCCTTTTCTATACTTTTCCTTTTTTCCCAAAGAGCCGTGTTCTGAAAACTTACAAAGAGCTATGCACATTTCCTCCTGTGTGTATTTACAAGGGAAATAGGGCATAATGAAACATGTGATAGTAAGGAAAATATATGACTTTCTGTAAACCATGTTTCTAAGTCAGGGGATTTTGTTAACAAGAGACAATGTTCAGTAATATCTTTTATTTATTTAAATTTATTGTGATACAACTTCTTTCAGTTAAAAGGGCTGAATTCACAGATTTTTTGTTTTTATATATACTTTCAAGTGATCATCTAAAGACATTTTTAAAAAAAGACACAGAAAGATTGTATTTAAAGAATGAATTTAGTATTTCATATGGGTTACAAAGAGAACAGCAGTAATTTGTAAACTGTGAGATAAAAAAGTTATTAAGGGAAGAGGGTTATAACAAGCTTTGATGGTAAATAAAATGTCTGGGCAGGATGTTTAACTGTAATAAATTGATTGTTTGGGTCTTTGCTGACATAACTTTTTAGCTTTATTGACGTTAGCTATATTTGCATGGGTCTTTATTGTATGGGAAAGAGTTTCTTGTTCAGGATTTGAAAAACTGGTTTACAGTACAAGAATCTTGGAAGCACAAAAGCTGCTGGTGAACAGAGACTGAGAAAGCAAGGAGAAAAGGGTTGAATTTCTTGCATACAGGCCAGAGGCAAGACAGGAGATGGAATGTGGATATATTTAATTGCATTTTAAGCAAGGTCAGCATTTTGTTACATTTCTTTTACTCGCCATTTGTACTGCAGTAAGAAAAGGAGGAAGACAGGAGGGAGGGGGAGAAGGCTCTCCATATTGCATTATTGTAATCTGAGTCACCAGTGAAACCAAAGGATTAGATATTGACTTTAGTTAGGGATGATATTCCTTCCATCCAGTCCTAGCACTTACTGCTAAATGAACAACAGCTCTGCCCTCACATTCCAAGATGGAAGCAGTTCATCAGCCAGGATCTGGAATGAGCCTAAGTGTTACATAAAAGGATCAAATGTCTTTCCCAGTCTATTCCACTCAGATCATCAAACAAATTTAGTATTTTTATGGGTTTTTATTTCTTGGCCAACCCTAGTTGAGATTTCCATGCCCATACTGAATTTTTTGTTCACCCAGCAAGGTTCAAGAACCTAAGTCAACACCCTGAGATCTCTGGGAGCTGTGGTCCTTCCAGTGTTCAGGGAACCTTACCAAGATGTTGCTGATATGTGACTGCCTGGAGGTGAATGTGGGGGGAAGCAGGGAGGCTGCAAAGCACTGCTCTTTCCTCCCTGGTTCAACACAGAGGACGCACTATGCTGGGTAAGGGACTTCTCCCATGGCATGCCTATTCTCCTTTGGTTGATCCCTGCTTTCCCACGGCATGTATCATGGTAAAACAAGCCCTTTTCACTCTGAATTATCACACAGGGCTTTTGCCTGAAAACATGTCATTCGAGAATGGGAGAATCTGTACATTTAGAGAAGAGGTTTGTGCCTGGAATAAGGATGGAAATGTCTTTCTCCAACCAGGCTGACACAAGTTAATTGCAAATCCTAACCCCCCAAGAGGAGTGTTCTCATTCAGACAACAGCAGAACTCCTTCCTGCCCAGGATTTAAAGTATTTTCTCAACTCAAACGTGATAATTCTAATGGAAGGACTAAGGGAAAAATCTCTATTACACCACCAAAGGCAAAAAAGAGAATACACATCAAACACACGTCTGGAAAAAAATTAGCACTCCCTCAGTGAGTCCTGTGTCCCAGTAGCTTGGGCTTCTAAAATGAAGTATTAGAGGTCTGAACACATTAGAAAAGATGGTGGGAAGGAGGAGCAGATTAATCAAATTTCTACTTTTCTTTTTGTCTTTCAAAACCCATGCCTTTTGCTTTCCAAAAGAATGGCTAGAAATTTATATCTGAATGTAGTAAGCACGTGAAATTCATATGCCTTTAATGTGCAAATCCTATACTGCACAAGGGAATAACTAATAAGCCACTATTTTAATGAATCAAGTTAAAATGGCAAGGTGACATATCTCATTTAAGGGAATGAATTCTTAATGTCATTGTAAAATGAGCCCCTCCTCCTCCTGGGAAGGGAAGACAATATCGGTTGTGGTTAAAGTCCTACATTTTTGTGTCAGTTGTAGATTTTCCACAGTCCTTGGGAGGTCTTTGGGGATCATAATCTTTCTTAAAACAATGGCATATGTTTTTTTCAAGAAAATTAATTAATATGAAGAAAACAAACAAAGTAGTACTCGGCAAAGAATTAAGGTGACATCATGTCCAAGAGCCCATTCACTACCCACAGAATAAGTCCCCCATCAAGCATTTGTAGAAGCAGCTCCTTACTCCTTGGAATACTACTTTATCCTAGATCTTGCTAATGATTGGGAAAACAAAAATATCTTTGAATCCATGGTAAGAAACAATTATCACTGTAATATTTACCATCTCTTTCCATAATGTGTAGTTGCATTGGGTGTAGGCAGCAGGGAGCTGGCAGCAGGGGCTAAGGGACAGCCTCTGTGAGGGGAGGCTGGGATTGCCCCTGGCTGATGCAGCCAGTTCCAGCCAATTCCTCAACAGCTCCCACAGGGCACGGCCAGGCCCACTGAGAAACCAGTGGCACCTCTGGCAATATGTGCTTAAGAAAGGGCCAGACGCTGCCCAGCTATGAGGGGTGAGGAAAAGATGTGTGAGAAACAGCTCTGCTACCAGCAGGGTGAGAGCAGGAGGGGAAAAGGTGCTCCTGGCACCTCAGCAAAGATCCTTCTGTGGAGAAACCAATGAAGGAGAAGTTTTATCCCGAAGGACTGCAGCCCATGGGAAGACCCCATGTGGGAGCAGGGGAAACACACGAGAAGGAAGGAGCGGCAGAGTAGTCAGGAATGGAGAAAAGATGTTTCTCCATCTATGAAATGAAAAGAAAGCAGATGTACCTTCCAGGATCCCTTTGAACAGGGATCTATAAGAACTACTTCCATTTTGTACTGATATATTTATATGTGAGATCAGTTTGCATGGGTTGTTTGGACAATTCAACCAATAACATTCCTTTCTTTTAAAACATATAGAAACTTATTTCTGCCTTACTCTGCAGCTTCAAGACAATGTCCTGCCCAGTTAATTAACTTAGAAACCTGAAACGGATCTGCATTAAATTCCTGAATACTGCTGTTTAGGCTTCCATAAATTCTTGATTCTCATTGGCAAGCCTGATCCAAATCCCAGTAGTCAATAGGAATCTTTCTATCAATTTTCATGCACATTCTGAGTCATTTCAAAACTCCCCTGACTGCACAACTTTTCTCAAAGCAGTAAAAAAACCCCCAAAACCAAAACCCTGTATCATTCAGTTTACCCAACTGATATCAGATAGCCATTTGTTTGCAGAGAATATTGCAAGAAACAAGAACTGATTCAGTGAAGTCTAGTATTTTTCTTGGTCATTAGCGAGATTAGTGAGCAGCCAATTAATGGACAGGATACCCAGTTCTCAACAGGCACATTTAACTGTCACTGAGCAGAGAAAAAAATCCTTTAGAATTATGTAAACAGTTATCATAAAAGTTGCAAGGCACTACAGACAAGTATTTAACTAACCTCTCCTGCTGGGAAGTGAAGGAGGCTTGAATCATCTGTCTGGGGAAACGGACCAGAGAAGACCAAGGCTCTGATTTACTGAGCGGGGAGGACTCTGCAGCAGATTCCTGACAACTTCTTCATGTAAAGCCCACAAGCTACAAAGATGGAACATGGCTGCAGAAGGGATGAACAGCCACCCTGCAAATGGCAAATAATTTATTCAGAACGAATTGTCCATTACTGTTCACAAAGAAATTGTTAGAATCGAAAACATAATCATTATTTCAAATTGTTCCATTTATTTCTTCAGCAAATAAAATACGTGTTCTGAAGATACCCAGGTTGGAAAATGCAAAATTGACTATTCCATTCACAATCCGCATTGTCTTGGATAGCTGGATTATTTACATAATTTAATTACATACACAGGGCAGGAAAATCGAGCCTTTAATCACCATGGGGAATGCTTACTCAAGGAAGAAGTCCTATTGAAGTCCAAAGAGTAAAGACTTTTCAACATTAGAAAATTAGAATCTGGCCTTGTTCATAGTTTGTGCTGTGAGGTAGCTTCACTCCTCACTTTTCAAGTATATATCTATCCCCCACAGCATTGTGAGGGAGCAGCAATAAATACCTTGTGACTTGCTTAGTCAGCCGCATAGCATCAATTCAACACTGAAATGCTATGAAGAAGGACTTGAAGTTCAGCAATCCAGGTAAAGGAAGGAGAGGGGGAAAACACCCCTTTCCCTAGAGTCTCCATGGTCACAAAGTACAATCATTCACATTTAAAAATAAAATAAAATAAAATGTTCAAGTGTCTTCGAATTTAGAAAAACATTAGTGAGAAAAATGAAAGTCTAAAGTATCATTCATACAGCAAATGAAAAATAAGACAGAAGTGCACCCAATTAGCTGTTAGCACCACAAATATTATTTGGTTAGCACCAAAAAAATTATAAGCTGTTCTGTCATTTCTGGAGGTCTTTAGGAGGGATCCAAATTATTATTGGGGGAAGAGCACTAACAGGAAAAAATTACAAATATTCTAACTTGCTGTGTTTTGTATGCTAGTTAAAAATACACCAACACCCACCCCCCAACAAATTAGACAAATTCAGCAAGCAATATTCTTTAGTTAGGCAGGCGTTGTAAAGGAGATAGCAGCACAAAGACTTGACAAAACCCCCACTGTAGCCCAACAAGAGAGATGGGGTAAATATGAAGTGAAACTGTAGCTGCAAATAGGGATCATCAGGGACACCACACTACCCAGTCCCAGGGCAGTAGTCTCAGAACTGGTGCCAGTGGGCATCTATAACCTACATGTGCACCTATGAAGAGAGCATGGGGGGGCTGAAAGAGAAGGAATGTCCAAAAGCAAGTTTTTCTACAAGTGAATAACAATTTTGTGGGGTTTGTTTTTTTTTTAATTATTACTTAAAAGGCCATATTTTCCCAAAATGTGGTTTCAATACCAAGGAATTTGAACTAAATCAACAAACCAACATCAATTTTGTCAGCCATTTCAGTTACGTACCTTCAATTTTCCTTGAGAAAAGGCGAAGAAAAAATTCAAACCTACTTTGTGCCATTTAGAGTCTGAGCCAAAGCAGCGCTAAAAGCAGGTCTAGCCGGTAATTTGAATGTCAAACTATCTGCCTCCCATTATTATTATTTCAGTTTGTACCTGCTTGAGTAGAGTTTTGCCCACATCTGTTTTGCTTGGTTCATTACAAGAGCTTGCTAATAAATAAACTGTTTTAATAATAGACTTTTGGGTCTTGCACTACAACAAAGTTATCATCTATATCTTAGGCCTTTTATCCTGCTTTTATGTGGAGGATGGAAGTTCTTTTTTGTTGAGGATTTCACAATTTCATTTTGCTTTGCTTGGGTAAAAAAACAAACAACTCTGGATTTGCAGACTTCTCCCGATATTGAAAGTATTGCTTGGGATCAAAACATTTCTCTGTTGGGGAACTTGGTGGGGTATGTTATGCAGAAGGGTAGAAGAGACAACAGCATTATCAACTGTTCCTATCCAGAAACACTACTCATTCCAAAGCACTGAGGGGATGTGGGTTGTCTGGTGGTAGTGATGGTTTTGGTTTTGTTTTTACATATACCATTTCTTAGATTAAGCATTTACACTTCAGGTCTCTGAATCCGTCAATTAGGCTCATGCAAATGTCTTCCCCTTCTCTCCTCCTTTTTCATTTTTTTTTTTTCCTGCTTCCCCATCCTCACAGTGAAGCCTCTTAGACTTGGCAAGAGATGCTGGGCTCCAGCCAGCTGCTACTTCAGGCTCAGGTTGTGCTTTCAATACGTAGCCCTATAGCAGGGTGGGGATGCATTGCAAAGTGCAAACCCGAGCCAAAGAGTGCAAGTCCTGGAGAGAGCACAGCACACACAAGTGCTGCTGCACGCGGGGAGCTTCTCCATCTTCACCATCTGTAGAGGCTGGTGGAGACAGGGAGCTACTTCTGACCAAGCTAAATGAGATACCAGCATGACTGTGTTAACACCGTGCTGTGCCAAAGTTAACATATCCCATTTTTCCAAAACACACTTGATCAGGCAATGGCTTTTCCACTGAAATTGACCGAGTGCTACAGTTGCTTTACTTAGGAATCTCAGCCAATTGTTGTTTAGTTTAGTTCCTCAGTACTCTACCACATTTAACACAATTATTGGACTGAGGTCTAAGAGAATAAAGCCAGCAACAGGGAACAGAGGAAGCCATTCAGTTTCCCCGGGTCTTCAGCTGGCAGCATTAATCCTCAAGGTTCCAGCATCTCAAGTCCTCTGCTCTCACTTATTGTTTGTTTGAAAAGAGGAATGTTCAAATTTGATGGGGACAAATAGCAGATCTTCATTAAATCCAGTCAAGCAAAACAGATCTATTTTTCAGCTGTTCAATTGTGTTATCGGCTACCCTTTTCTTTAAGACAATCAGAATTAGGCACAGCAGAAAGACTGATGCAGTGACCTGTCCCCACAGAAACGGTAACACCAAAGTCTGATGGAAATCTGCAACAGCAACTGTTGGTTTCTTTCACACCTCCTGCTGGGCAACTTGCTAAAGGATTGGCCAACTTTCTAAGGATTCATGAAAGCAGAGTACTGGATCCACAAGGGAATACATGAGGTAAATGTCATCCTTGCAATAATGCAGAATGAAGGAGTTAAAAAAAAGTTCCCTCACACACCTTCTACACAAACTTACATGCCCAGAGGCGCTGCATTTGGCTTCCTGTACCTTATGTTTTTCCTTTATACTTACCCCTACTGGCTCATTATTGCAAGTTTTTTGTCTTGTGAGAACAAGACTCACCATTCCCTCTGGGAGTTTCACCACTGCCCTCTCGCTCCCTGTTATTCCCTTTTCTGTTTATAATCTCCCAACTACCTCTCCCATTCAGGTTGGGAAAGGAGGTAAAAGGCAAAATTTTTATCATGATTTCTCCCTCCTCCACAATCTCTTTTCAAAATCACTTTGCTCTTAGTAAGAGAAACACCACCATAAGGTGAAGACACTCTGGTGTTGCAAGTCAGGCAGGTTCATTTAGAAAGCAGAGAGAAAGAAACTCATAGGCCAACCTATTAGCACAGAGATATCTGCACCACCTTCAGACTCTGAAATGCTGGCTGTAACCTGCCAAGTCTTCTCCTCCCTTCGAATCTGCCAGCAGCTTAAGCAAATAAGTCTCCAAATACTCCATGCCTGCAAGTCTCCCAACACTTATTGGCAAGATTCAAACCCTTAAAAGAGGCAGATGCTGCCTTTGCACACTAATGGTCATCTCAGCAGCAGGTGTTTACAAACATGTTGTTGCACTAAAAAGATACACCCTTTTCTATTAGTATCAATCAGATATTAAACATGCTCACAGTAAGCTTGTTTATATTTGCCAAGTCATTTATTTAGCACAGCTTTTCACCTTGCCAATCTTTTTGCCTACCTTAACGGTCAAAGGAACCAAATAGTGAATATAGAAATCCCCTCTATATCAATCTGGAAAACTTTCAAATATTTCAAACCTTATTTATTCTTCTGTAATGTAATAGGTAGCTTCTTGCTCTTCTAACAGGAAAATATGACACAAGATTTGAAGTACCAATTGCATCCGTCACACTTTTGTCCATCCACCTTTAACTTGCACAGGGGACAGAACAGCTGTCTGAAAGAGCACGGGGAGCTGAGCTGAGGAGAGATGAAAGTGGTTGAAGGAAAAAAGGTAAAAAATATATTGAAAAAATAATTTATTGCAGGACTTTTCTAAATATATCCACTTTCTTAATGGATGCAATAGTGTGTGCTGCACATGCTTTCTTTTCTTTTTAAGAATAAATAATTTGCAGGTGTGTGAAGTTCAACTACAACAAATCTTTCAAACTGAAGCTACATTTTCTTTGTATGATTAATAAGTTGCATTACAGCTTGCTTATAAATTAAAGGAACAGAATATGATGTACTGCAAAGGAGTTGTATATTTTCCCTGCTGAACTACAGTGCCTGTAAATCACTTCCATCACACTTCATTTTTAATTTGAATCCATAAAAGGTTGTACATCTCTTTGTGGTTTTAAATTAAAAAAAAATAATTATTAAAGGCTGTAAACGTAAATGTTTATTAAAGGAACAAATATGCTGATCTAAAACTTCAGGAATTAAAAGATATGTAAAATATAAGAAAGGAGAACAAATAAGGTCTCTAGTTAAGCCCTGGGAATCAATCAAGGGAAGGGTGAGGAAATGGAAGGTCTGGAACAAGTGTGCCCGCCCAGTCAGGAATTTTGTGAAGTCAGTTTAGCCAATTGGTAGGTAATCGTTGAAAGAAGTGGAGCCTGTGGAATTAAAAACCAAGTAACACAACTCCCCACAAGATGCCAAACCTCCTTCCTGCCCATCTGTAACCATAGGCCACCAGAATGTCTAACCAAATCGGACCCTCAGATTTTATCCTTAACCTCAGTGAAGCCAGATCCCGAGGGAGGACTCAGACCTGACTTTTGGTAACCTCAAGGTTACGCCCCACAAGTAAAAGCTCTGAGGTAGGCTTTAGGGATGATCTTTAGGCAAAGCGTTAGAGTTAATGTACAGGTCATGCTTCCATTGAATGGGGGCTCTATATTCACATTCTGTTTATTATACCTCTCCTGTGATTTAAGGAGAGCTCACCATCACTAATACAATGACTAGAAGGGGGAAGTAATTTTAATCGCATTAGAAAGAAAGTCATTAACATGGTGTCATGCCTAAATTTTACAAAATGCTTTCTATTCCACAAACAGTAAGCTAAATTACAACTTACTTTAATGCCTCCTTCTATAAGTTATTTTGCCTGTCAGTAGCAATCTTGCAGAAGTCTACTATTCATGAAAACACATAGAATTTTATAATTCCATAAAAATTCTTGGCACCCTTGCCTCACCTCTCCATTGATTAATTTCAGAGGGAATGTGTGTTTGAAATAAAGCACATAAAAACTTTTGATGTTTCGGAGTGTGAGTAGTTCAAAATCCTTTTTATCTCCCATATACAACTGCTGAAATGTTAACAACAGTAGATCAAACTTTTTAGAACTGGAAGGTTACATTCAAAAGTGCACATCACTCTTTGTTTCAAATGGAAACAGCTCCCATTTCACGTTCTAGCTGCTGGGAGTTCCCATTTGCAAACCAGCAAAGTTTCCCCGGAGGAGAATGATGTGGTACTGGAGAGCTACATGCTGCTTAAAGTGTTTTCACTTGTACATCTTCCATTTCATAGAGAAAGGCCAGTCACAAAACCCCCAAGCTCTCTGCCTCACAATGCTGACATTTTCTTAGACTACTGCAGAGAGATTCCAGGTTTATCCTTCAGAAAATGCTCCTGCAGTGTATGCGTGTGCAGTTTGGCTATATAAAAGAAGAAATCTAAAGTTCAGGAAACAAAAAAGAAAACAAAAGTCCCCAGAGTGATGCTTTTGCCTGTTTTAAGCAGAAGAAAGCAGAAAAACAAGAAACTGGCAAATTACTTAAGTTTGAAAAGACTATCAACTTTACATTGTGATGCCTTTTTCTTGGTCTGAACTGGTAACCAAGCACAATTCCCTCCAAATTCCATCACAGAGCATGGTTTCAAGTCATGAAGAAATCCCTCAATCCCTAACACACTGCTCCACACAAAGTGGTGGTCAGGTCACGTAGGGTGCTTTCGAGTGAGCAAACTCCAAGAGACACCACTACTACTAACATGTAGCAATACAGGTCCAGGCCAGCTATAGACAGCCCAAGTACAGTGGCGAAGCCTGAAGACTATCGTGCTCTTTAGAGCATGCCAAAGGGGATATTTGTGTAAGGTAAACATAAAGAAAGAGATTGATTTTTTTTTTCTATATCTCATCCAAGTTCACTAACCCTGCGCTTTGTGTCTGCAGTGAGTGTAGGGAAGCCCCAGCCAGCAGGACCCAACAGGTTGCTTGGAGAATCATATTTATATCAGGCACCCAAAGAATGTAGCTTTCCTTGACATTTCCTGCCTGACTGGTTCTCTTCCTAACAACCAAACTTTGTTTGTCTTAATTTAAGTTGTTTACTTTTGCTGTGATTACAGTAAAAGCCCATGTCCTCATAAGAAGCAATTTGCAGAAAACAATGCAGGGCAGGAAATCAACTCATAACAATGTCCAACAAAACAAACTGAGCCTGTAACATTTCTACTGGGGACGGTGGCAAACTAATGAGCAATCTCCTAATTACACAGAAGGTATTTAAGTAAGCACAATAGCCTAGATGATGCTAAATTGACACCTCTTGCAGACAAACTGCTTAGTCACAATTTAGCACAAGCAGCAGCTGAAACCATCTACACAGTGTTCAGTCAACAAGCCTTTGTCAGCGATGCAGAATAAATGCAGATTTGTTTGGGTTTTTGTTTGTTTGTTTGGGTGTGGGTTTTGGTTTGGGGTTTTTTTTTGTGTGTGTGTGTGTGTTGCTGTGGTTTTGCTGGGTTTTTTTGGAGGGGAGTGGTGGCGGTGTTTGCTTTTACACATTAAGTTTGTCTCCCTAACAGATCCACCATATTGTAAATGCATATTTATTTCAGTCTACATCCCTAGCAAATGTAAGCCTTCCTTTGAAATCAGTGGGCACTGCAGCACAGAATCAATTCCAGAACAGAGGTCCAGACACAATGATCAAGTCTCACAATAGACTTCATTTACTGCAATGTTTATGCATTGATTTATGAAGACCAGCTCTTCTGTATTGAAACCTCCTGCCACAGTTCAGGATTGTTTAAGGATTACAAGGAGTACAAAATAGGAATAGCTACAAAGTGAGGAGAAATTATCCATACTGTTCCAGTGTCTTAGGACAGATTAGACACATTCCCAGGAAAAAAAAAATCTCTCTGAAAGAAACACGTCTTGGACATAGTAATGTAGTTTCTTTGTTCACTGTTATGCACTTCAAAGCTGACTGGGTAATGATCAGCCACTCTTTCTAGTTTTGTATCAAATTTGCAGAGGCTGCACTCTGTCCCACTGTACAGGTCATTTATAAAGATGTTAAAATTGTGGGCCCCAGCACTGACCTCAGCCGTGATATACACCACCAGTGACTGGCCTCCAGCTGGACTTTGTGACACTGATCACAACCCTGAGCCAGGTAGTGAAGCTCATTTTCAGTCTACCTCACTGTCCATTTATCCAGCCCACATTTCATCAGTTGTCTGTGAGGATGTTATCAGAGACAGTGTCAAAAGCTTTGTGGAAACCAAAGTAGGCAATATCCACTGTTCTCCCCATCAAAGCATGCTTGCTTTCTGCTCAGCTTCCAGCCAGCATCAGGTTTCCCTTATCCCCTCTTTTTTCCTTAAACTCAACCTAAAAGAGCTTTATCTGCCCACCATAAAAAATTTAATGTATTTAAAGTGAGTTTCAATTATTTAAGGAAAATGCAAAACTGAAGATGTACACTTTTAATACTAATGAAAAATCAAATAATACAGTTGAGTAAATACTAATTAAAACTTGGATGTGAAATTGAAAATTAGGCACAAAGTTAATATACCAACTTTCTCAATGTTTTAAACTTACAATATCTTCTCTCTTACAGCCCTATGGAAGATCCAGTGCAGGTCATTCAAGTTTTCTCATTTATTTCAATGAGCTCAGGACCAAATCCCTAGGTTTCGCTATTAAGCAGCTATCAGAAAACATGGAGCTCTTTACACACCAGCTTCTAATACAGATGGAAGACACAACCTGGCCAGGAAGCCCGGGTTTTAAAAGCACAAAGCAATAGAACGATGCCTCCCATGAGACCATACATCAGTTCAGAGGGATATAGTTCAGCCACAAAACAATCCTAAACAAGATTTTTTTAAATCTTACTCAACAAACCAAAACAGGCAAATGTTTCTCAGAAATGCTGTGTCTAAGTTCTCTGCTCACAGAGAGCATCCAGAGAAGCAAGATGCTTTTTCCATTTAAGGTTCTCACAAATACCTCAATGATCAGGAGGTGTCTAGAACCATTTACCTTTGCTCAAAATTACAGCATGTTAAGTTGGCAACATCCCAAAGCCACCAGGTCATTTCCACCAGTAGGGATTTGATGGTACAAATACAGCAACATACAGAAAGCCAAAACCAAGGTAGCTCTTTTTTTCTTAAAGATCAAGAGGATTTTGCCTCAGTTTCCTTCCCAATTCCCATTGCCACACTTAACTTTAGGAACTGATCCAGAAGTAGTCAGTCTGCTCACTCTTCTGCCATTGTCAGGTCATTTGTAGGAATGCAGGGTACAGCAACCTTCTCTAGTAGGGAAGCACCTCGTAGCTCTGTCACTGGTGCTTAGAACGATCAACAGTAGTTTTAGACCATTTTCACACTTTCCACAATAACTTTTGTAGCAGGCTGCTGGAAGCTTATACTTCACAGTCATGTCTACCATTTCAGTCAATTAGCAGCTCTTACAAGAGGGAAACTCCATCAAAACAAGCCCTTCCTGTCCAGAGACACACTGGTAGCAAACCAAGAGTAAGGAGTCTGAGTGCATCCCTGTACCTTTCCAAGCAGGGATTTCCATTTTACAGACTTGTAGAAGACATGCTACATTCCCACAGAGCTGAGGAAGACCATGGCACCAGCAGGGCTCTGTCCTCCCCAGCAGGATGCAGTCCCACCATATCCAATTTGGGCAAAAAACCACAGATAGTGACAACAAGTCTTATCACAGTCCAATCATCACCAGGGAAAAGCATGGTAACAAGTCACATCTGAGGTCAAAAAATGCAATCTAAACAACAATTCAGGAACAAAAAAGAATCAAAGTGAGGGCTTGAACCTAAATGGGGCTCCTGGAGCAATGGACCTCTGTGGGTGTGGGTGGAGGTCCCAGGTGAAGCTGGTCATGGTAATCAAGGCTGATTAGTGCACTTGGCATCCTGACAACTAATTTGCTTTAATATTAAAGAATCATCAAGGAAAATAGAAGAGGGTTTCCTGTTAAAGCATATATGTCATTTTTCTCAGGCCTCACCATCTCTTCTCTTGTATCTTTTTCATACTCTAAATATGGAAAAGAGATCCTCAAGTGACATCTGTCCTTCACAGAAATTGTGAAGTTCCAGATTAATTCTGTTCAGATATAGCCTGGTTGACAGGACCAGAGTACCTAAGGAACGGGGCAGGACGTTGATCAGGAGTGAAAATAATTTTGGAGTTTACTTCACATACTCCATAACCTGAAAGTATCTCTTCCTCTTCCAAAGTCCAGCCAGAACGGAACATAAGACTATCTGAATCTGCTCACACAGACAGGACCATAATAATAAAACCTGTTAGATCCATTGTAAATGTCACATTTGCTTCCCTTGCTTTGCAATTAAACATTATCTACTAATAATTCTGTGCCACATGCTCTAGCCCCTAAACGTGGATTAAAGTATCTTTAATTGCACACTGTCCTTGATAGTTCTTTTTACTACTATCCTAAAAGGCAGTGCTCAAAAGAAACCATCTCCCTGAGGTAGTGACTCACAGTATGTGTGTTTTCTTTCGTAAAAGAACTGCATTCCACTTGTTCCCTGTTTTAAGTATTATAATAGGCCGTGTTTTAACCACGATAGAGCTAAATAAATGCACATTGTATAGTCACCACTTTGCAAGTTGATTCACTACCACACAAACCCTGTAGAGTTCTCCAAAGAAGCTTTGAAGGCTTTAATATCAGAATTTTTCTCCAAGGTCTGCTTTGGTACCAATATGTGATTAAATTAAAACGTAATTAAAGTCTAAAATGAATGATGTGCATTTTCTCTACATTAGACAGACCTATTTGCATTCCATGAAAGATCATTGACATGGCAGCATGCCATTTGATTCAGTTTAATTCAAAGATGTCCCAATGAAATTTGTCGTTTTACCTACCAGCTCTCTGCTCTGCACAGGCTGTGTTTGTCTTCTCTATCAAGTGCCCAGGACCTAAAGGTTTAGTTAGATTTCATTACCTGAGCTGGATAGTGCTTAAAATCCTGGGATTGGTAGTAGCCAGTCCACTGAACCATTCCTTTTCTTTGCTTTGTCCCCACCTCTGTTGATGCTGATTACAAGACATTTTGCTCAGGTTTTGTTCCTGAATACAGGAGGCATTCTTCAGTATTTGAAACCCATCATTAACTGTCTTATCCTTCAGGTGTTCTCTAATAATTCCCAGGTACTTTGTTCAGCAGAAACTCACTAAAGCGTAACAGTGTTCATAACAACCACTGAATTTTACTTATCCTAAAGCTGTCTTAAAGTTGCAATTAGAACAATTATGGCATTTTAGATGAAAACAATGGGATGGTATTTTGCTATTGCAGGCACATTTCAATAGCTTCCTTGTTTTAAGGCACAGATCCTTATTAAGTCTGTATTGATACAGAGAGGAAAATTCATTTGCAGCATAAAAAGTAGCACTGTCTGCCACAAATGTTCTGTGGAGTTAATTTTAATTTAGAAAATAATGGCAATGAGTTGGTAATTTGTAATCAAGAGAGCAAGTAAGCAAGGACAAAAAAGCAAAACCTTGGTCACTGTGTAAGCCTTTGAAAAGTCCGTCTTTGAAAAGAATTTGTGAAAAAGATATGAATTCAGAGATCAAGAATTACTATGACACTTAAAAATCCAGAAAAACTCATATAAAGAACTTTTCTTTTATCAAGCTGCTTCCTGACAGGTCAAATTTGAAACTGCTTGCTCAGAGTGCTGGCTGGTACTCTTTGCATGTTTTATTTCTCAATCAAAACAAGGCATCCTATACAGGAATCTGAGGTGGGTCTTTTTAAATAGTGGCAAAGGCATCTGTGTCACAAATACTGTCCTTTAGTGGCAGTCCTGGTCATTTGCCTTTTCTTCTTCCCTCCTTGTTCCTGCAGCCCCTCTGGTGCCCCTCTTATGCTTTAGGCTTCTGCTTACCATGGCGTGAGACAACCTGATCTCAATCTTTTCCAGCCTTGGATTCAAAAACCCTACACCCAGAGACAATTCTTGAGATGTCCCCAGCATTAGCTTGCTTCAGGCTATCCAAGATCTTTCTCTGTTACTGCCTTCCTTGCTGCTTCAAGTTTTTACTGTTCCTTAGAAGTCACATAGTAGACCTCCCTAAACCACATTTTCCTCCATTTTTTTTCCCTATGTGTCCTCACAAAGTGTAAATAGGGCTCTCTTCCAGGTCTCATGGCCCTCTTATAAAGGGGCCATGCCAAAGTGTAACTTGAGACTGAACACCACGCTTTCCCTATAAGTCACACAATGAATATCTAAGAACATTTTTCCTATTTGTCCCTGTAGGCTACATCTCCTACAGAGCTTAATCAAAAAGGCCATTGAAAAGGCTAGTAAGCCACTTATTACAACATCACATTTAACCATAGTGATTTGTTGCTACATTTGGGTAATAAGTACTTAGGATAGGAATATTCCTCATCACGGCTCTGAATTAGTGTCATAAATGAACTTTACACTAACTTACATATTTCAAAATTAATAATAGATAACTGATAGATATTGGTCTATTTATCTATTTGTCAAGCCTCCTCCATGTAGGCCATATAAGCCATATAAAATCTATACTAAAAGACCAATCAAATTCTCAGTTAACGTAACTTTTTCTTCATGCAAGTCATTAGGATTTTTTCTGTATTGTACCTGCTGAGCCTATAATGGAAAACAGTCAACTGTGGATTTGCTCTCGGTAAGGTAGGAAAGAGAGAATTAAGCATTTTTCTGTTAGTCCATATCTGTTAAATCTCAATTTGTTCTGCTGCTTTTCTAAAATAAACCTGTTGGTAAGACTTCTATGATTACTTCTTACATTAGGTAAATCTCCTTGCTGTCTGTTGCAATTCTACTTGTTGCAATACTAAAGCACTGCATGCTCTTTCCTTACAACACCTCTCTGACGCAGAAAAGAGCTACTGTCCCCTTTTTAGGTCTAGAAAAACCAAGGCATAAAGAAGTCAGGTTAGATGTCAGTTAGATATCAACTCAAGCTCAAACATTAGTCATTGGGCCTCACTTTGTTTGAGAACCAGCAAAGTGTGAATTCCCTTGCAGCACTGCCCATTGCTTAACAGCTGATTTCTATTAACAACATTATACCAATCATCTAATCAACCATCAAGTTTTCCTTTGCCATTTCTCACATTCAGGAAAAAGATTATTTATAGGTTTCCAAGTTCTTTTTGTTCTTTCTATAAATCTAAATTACAACTGACTAGTAGCATCCCAAGTCTTAGCTGGGATGGGGTGTATATAACCTTGTGGAGCACTTTGATGCATCAGGAAGATTCAGAAACTGAAAAGCAAGACATACATGGCCACTGGAGTAAGGAGCACTACTATTTGTTGGGAGAAAAGTTCATTTGACAGGAGAGAAAGATTAGAGGTTTCTGAGGGCTGTGCTGCAGAGAGTTGAGTGGGAAGCAAGAAAGACAGACTTAAGCCCCTCACCTTGTACCGCTACTTTGACTGCCATTGCCACAGCAGTCAATTTTCTCTGGCCTTGATCCGTCAGACAAGGCAGCATAAGAATGTATATTCCAGGCACTGCCGAGACATCTAATGATGCCTGCAGCATATCCATAACTCAGCTGAATGTGTGACACCTCAGCAGAGAGGCAGGGATGCATGACTACTATGTGAGATACGTGACACTCTCTCCATAACATCCCCTTCTTTTACTTCCTCTGCAATGGCAGACCTTTTTTGGAGTTAAAGAGCCCTATTTTTCTCTGGTCACCTCCCCTTTTGTCCTTTTTCCAAGGTTATCTGTGCAGATGAGTCTTTCTTCTTGCTGTCTTGTTTGTCATAGTGGTCAGTCTTTCCTGAGTAACATGGGTATGTCTAAACACAGCTTACACAGATGAGCCTGGTATGTCAGTGAGGCTCTTTGGCTGGCTGGTATTATGATTAGTGTAAATATGCCATTGAGAAGCTAGAAAATAACTATGTCTGATAAAATTCAAAGAATACACAATTTTCTCTTATCCACTGGCCAGGGTTATAAACAAGTGGCCATATGTAGAGAAGGAATTGTATTAAGCTCATTGAAATATTGACAGGAAACAGGATTCACTTCCACAAAAGTGGTGTATGAGTGAAATAATAAAACATATTGTCTTATCTTTAACAATTCAATGTCATTTCAGTTATATTCCTGGGACATTTAGGATACAGCACATGTATCTTGGTAAAAA
Source organism: Nycticryphes semicollaris (assembly GCA_013400055.1). NCBI lineage: Eukaryota > Metazoa > Chordata > Aves > Charadriiformes > Rostratulidae > Nycticryphes > Nycticryphes semicollaris. The sequence continues at coordinate 620,176 of VXBJ01000433.1, read as the reverse complement.
CCTCCGTTTTACAAGCGTGCTCAGTATTTGCTCATGGTAGAGGAAGTAAAGGCAAGATTTTTCTTCAGTCTGTGCTTGGGCATGTCCCCTGCAGGAGTTACCATACATGATTCTTTAGTTATTTTAAAGTTAAACTGATATAAAAAATCCTGAATTGGTATTTAGCCTAATTCTGCAGATGGTGTTTAGTTAAACGCTATCTGCCCAGGATGACCAGTTAGTATTTACTTTACAACTCTCATATTAGGGCTAGTGAATCATATATTTAGCTATTTATCTGATCCCTTCGTCTCTCTTCCATGGTTTGGTAGCTGATTTGATGTTCAGAGTATCATAGATAACTATCTTGTTATAGCTAAATGAAATATGCATTTGGAAATGTTCATTAATACTATTATCATTAATTGGTTCTTACCTGAATCTCACTGCTGCAGGAATTCTTCAGATGAAATGACAGATTGCATCTAGCCTTTTTTCACAATAGAATTTTGACAGCCTCCACGTGTTGCAAATGAACGGTGATGGGCCAAATCCTGTTCCCCTACTGATTTAAAAACAAAGTGATAGTGTTTAGGCTATTCATACTTGAAACCAAAATATCAGAGTTCAAAATTTATCCCAGATTTCCCTTCTGAATTTTTTTTTTATTTTTATTTAGTGCAAAATTACATCTAGGCATCTTAATTTTTGGAGTGAAGGACAGACATTGAAATTCATTTCTTTTTGCTTTTTACAGAACACAGTTGCTGAGGTACATACAGAAACTTTCAGAAAAAGTCTGAACTCAAGTTAATCAGCAGCAGTCATGTCCATGCAGTCCTTCTCTCAGCCTCTCTGACTTTGAACCTCACCTACCCACCCTGATGTCCTTTTAACTCCTCTGAGTTTAGCTGTCATTCGCCAGTGTAGTCCTGGCATTACATGGCAGTTGACTGCAGCTGAGGACCTGGCCTTGGGAATACACAGACACAGGTGTGTCAGGGATGGTCATGCATCAGATACTGCATGTTCAATGGCCTTTACACCTTAAGTTGCACCTGCAGAGCACTGCTAAGCTGTCAGTCTGTAACATAAAACAACCCAGTAATTGGAATAGCAGCTGGCTTGTGACCCATTAAGACTCTCCCTCGTACAGCTTGCCTTCCCCAGATTGTTTCTGAGCGTCTAAGTGAAACACTTTCTAAAAGAACAGGCAAAAGAAACCACAGGAGTCATGCTAAACCCCTGGAATATAGAAATTCATTCACTTCTCCCAACACTGAATGAGTCCTCAAATCACAATGGCTATTGGACTCCCAGGCTCCCCATCAGAATGCAAAAAAGATTAAGCAGTATTTTCACATACACAGAGCTGTATCCCACCTGATTAAAAGCAAATGAGATTCTCAATCCAACCTGTGAGATTAAATATCTCCTAGAGAGATGACATGAGCCCTACAACATACTTACTATTAATAATTTACTCATAAGAGAGCCCACACTAGGATTGACTGGAGGTGTAAAAAACTATTTTGTCTTGGTCAGTGTATTAACTGACTTTTCTCATGCAATGTAAAACAGATTTTCTGCTATAGCAAAGGATGTGCATCTAACCATCCAGCTGGTGAGGTCCTGCATGGCAGACACCTGTATTTGGAAGAGCCATTTCAAAGAATGCAGCAGCCATTTGCAAAACTTCAGCAAAGGACATACGTTTAAAAACTGGTGAGTGCTAGCAGAGAGAAATGTGGGTGTGTGTGGCCATATGCACGGATATAAAAGGAGGAAGGAGATTCTTCTAATTCTCTTTTAATCCAGCAGAAATTCTTCACAGCACTTCAGCATAGAGAATATAATATTTTTTTTTTCTGAATTTGTCAGCTTCTGTTCTGCCAAAATGACAATGCAAGCAGCCTTTGAACAACAACAACAAAAAACCCAACAAAAACCAAACAAACCCACCCACCAAATCCAAGAAACAAAAAGCCACACACAACACTCTTCTTTCCCTTCCAAAACCCAGCCCTGGAACTATAAAAGTCAAAGAATTTACTGCATTGGTAAATGACACGGGTTATTCAGTTTTTCCACCTGAGAAACACTTCACTGAGATGGCAGCAAAATGCAACTTAAAGCCTGAAACATGTTAGGTCGTGCACAATATGTTCTTTTAGACTCTGTGAGCCAATCTAGTCATAGAATACATTATATAAATGTGCCTCACACACAAGCACCATTCTTTCTAATGAAAAAACAATAATAATAAAAAACCCTTTCCTCTAATAAAATTACTAGTAAAAGTTATCATTAATGGCAGGCTTTATAACAAATTCTGCTGCCCTCCTGCTGTCCTCTGCACCTGCTGACTGTCTGGCATAGCCTGCCTCCTGCCTTGTCCAGCTGTTTTAAATGATACTTCACTTGGCAATGCTTTTTAATGACAAGAGTTCTGGGAGGCTGATTCTCCACGAAGTATGCTCAGTGTGAAACTGCCCCTCTTTGTCCTCATGACACATAAAGGACGCCTGACTCACCTGTTCTCATCCTGTTGGCCCAAACGTCTAGTTTATTGGTAGCTCTTTGCAGCACCACATCATCCCAAATTGGTAGTAAACACAGTGGAGTCCATCACAGCAGAATCCTGCCAAAACAACTTTGGATCAAATTATTCTTGTGATTCCCACCTTGTCCTCACTACCACAACGAATGTAATTGAAGAAAGAAAAACATAACTTGGTTTTCTCAGGCTTTGTTGGTCCCCAGGTAGCACAAAAATTAATTGGCCAGGCAGTGTTCACAGCCCAAGTTTTACCAAGTGAACGGGAAACCTCCTCACAGTGGATCTAACACAGAGCATGTACTGACAAAGAGGGTGAAGGGAACAGTGAGATTCACCTTGCTGAACACAGCGAGTCTATTTAAAAGAAGTACAAGGGCAGGCTCAGAACGCAGCAGCTGAGTTGGAAAAACGTTTCTGATAAATGTTGAAGTTACCCATGGAATGCAGTCACTAGAGGCATGTGCCATTTCTATGCTGACTGTAGACAGCAGATAGGATGCCCTCAATTCAACAGGGAGGCGATCTGCCTTCTGTACAGCACTGCTTTTATTTGAGCCAAAGCCAGTTAACCACTGGGCTCCCTGCCACCTAACAATGAGAAACACAAATTGCAGCAGCAAATGGTCTTTTTAGCATAAGCAATGTTTCCAGCATTCGCTAATTCTCCTCTTCCCTAATCTATATTTACTGGTTGGGGGGACCACTTCATCCTGTTTTCCTGCCACTATTTGCATGATTGCAGCTGCCCTTACTGACATGTGATGAGTTACATGAAAATATAGAATGAATGTTGAAAAGGATATGAAAACTACAACTGAACAAGACCCACGTTACAGGTGATTCTTCCCCATTCCTGAGTACCAGACACAGACTGCCTTTGTTTCTCACACTCAGCTGATATGGCACAATCCCAAACTCATTTTAGCCAACAAGAATCCTACTATTGGCTTCAACACATTTCAGAGCAGAGGTAAGGAAGGAAAAATAGTCACAGTTACAAACCAGCATTTTTATTATTAAACAAGGAATTGCTCAAAAAACAGTTTTAGCCAACTTTTAGCAGAATTCTTGAGGAGCAAACCGTGCTGTAGATCCCTGTCTTCCTGAGGCCAATTCTCTTTTGCCTAAGCTCCTCATCTCCATTGTCTTTGCTGTTGACCACTTGAGAAAAGAATAATTTGATCTTAGAAGTTGCTTAGTCTAGGAAGAGGCAAGAAATAAACAGAATAGTATATTCTTATCTTGAAAGGTTAATTATTCCTCCTTACTCTCTGAAGTTTCAAAGCTTTCCTCTACTAAATTTTCTTCTTGAAAAGACTGCTGCTGACAGTCAAGGGAAGCAAGAAATTGCACACTCTTACAATACTAGAAGGATGTAAAGCTTATCAAACATCTTCATAATGGTTTCATGAAAGATCATCTGAATTTATCTATGCATATGCAGGTTCTGTAACCTGAGTGCGCTAAGTAATTATACCATAGTTTTTAAGGCTTTGGTGAAGACTCAGATGCAGTACAGCCTGAATTTCTGTGTTACAATAGAGTTATCAGATACTGGTTTGGAAGCTTAAAGTCCCTGATGCAGCCAATTTTATGGTGATAGCCAGCTAATACTAAAGATAGTTGATTTCTGACCCACGGACCAGAAGTCTATTTCCTGAGACATCCTTGGGACATCCTTTTCCTGAGTCACCATACCCACACACCAATAAGGAATTTTTACACTACATTGATCAAAGCCTCTATTTTGCTGCCTTTGCCAACAACCCAAACACCTTCTCATTCATCTGCCGAAATATGCATGCACCAGGTGACTTTAAGACAAAGGTGTAAGCCCAGTTGGTTAACAGCACTGCTTTCACTTTAGGCATGTGTCAGTTATTGAACATCCAGACATGACATATACATTAGATCATAAGGCAGCCACGCTAACGTACAAGTGACCTATCTAGTAATATGGTAGAGGAATATCGTAATTAACAGCTTTTGAAGGCCTCTGCCCTTTCTTCCTTTTCTGTAACTTTTCCCTTTTTTCCACAGTGATTTTTGGTGTGGGGAAAGGGGATTCTCCATTATTTGAAAGACATAACCAAGCCACAGGTTCATAGCCAGGTTCCTATTTTTAAAGTCTGATTGCTTAGGAATGTTTGGGTTTGTGGTTTTGGTTTAACTCACGTCATAGCCAGAATTACTTAACTGAGTTTTTTTTACAGTCACAGAATCACAGAATATCAGGGATTGGAAGGGACCTCAAAAGATCATCTAGTCCAATCTCCCTGCCAGAGCAGGTACACCTACACCAGGTCCCCCAACTTTAAGAACTTTAGGATATGTGGGTTTTATCTCTCTGAAATATCTCTTTTGAAGAGGTATCACTGAAGTGACAGCACACAATTCTGTTCTGTATTATTTTCTTTAAAAGTTGGGAACTTTCTTAGTTGCAAATAATGAATTAAAAAAAAAACCCAGACAACATGACAAATTGTACATTGTCAATGCTGCATTTCCCAGTGTTACTTCTTTGCTTACACATTGTAGTATTTTCTTTTTGTGAAACTCATGTATATCTGTTACTTCTAGCAGTAGGTGTAATTTGAACACAACGTAAACACGCATAACAAAACATTATTTATGGGAAGAATGATCAGTTTGTTTATAGGGTTTTATTCCTCCCAGAAATGTGGCTATAAAAAAAAAATAACAGTCTTGAATGTACCCCTTCTATAAACACAGCAGGACTGGGAAAGCATTCCAGGACATATATCTGTCACTGTAGCTGGTATCACCCTATAACTCTGCTTAGCTAAAATCACCCTCTAATCAGGAAGGGCAATGGATTTGCTCTGATGGCACTGGAAAGTGATTGTGAGAGTGACAGATGTCAAAAACATTGCTCTTATTGAACTCTCTCTTCACAGCAGAGATTAAATAGAATAGCCTAATTGCACCTTGTTCTCATTTAGTGTCTTTGGAAGTAAGAAGGTAGGATTTTAACATCTATTCTATATTCTTGTAGTCTTAAGTATGAGCCAGAGAGAGACGAAATGCAGCTTCATTTTCTATCTTCTAGGGAGATTAAACAAAACATTAATTTAACTAGTAGAACCTGCACACAGCAGGGGGAAAGGATGGCTTGAGTAAAGATCAGGCAGAGACACGGCCAAACATTAAGGCCATCCAAGCTCAGAAGCTGCCTGTAGCACACAGTCTAAGGCTGCATGCGAGGGCTCAGACTGAACAGAGGCAAGGGAGAGAAGCTCAAACAGCTGCCCTTCTCCTCTTCCTGCACAGCAGGCTAAGGGGCTGTGAAGGAAAGAAAATGAAGGTCTATAAAGTTAGTTCCAAGGCAGGCACAGCAAACAAAAGATCAGTTTAATGCTTTTGTTCATAGCTGCAGTTCTAGCGTGGTGTCTGGGAAATTCCTGTTGACATCTCAGTCACACAGAAAGGTACTTCAGGTACATATGGCACAAGTGCAATGTTCCCTCTTTATGGGTAACATTTAGCTGCAGGGTTTTGCCATCCTATAAAGTGTCATTTAAGAATATTCTCAAGGGGTCTCTCATCAGCCAAGAGAAAAAAATATACTTGTAGCTTGGTTGGTTTCTATGCTCTGTATTAAAGAAAGCAGCCTGCTCCAGTCACACAAAAGGTAAATAGAAATTTTACGATCATCTCACTGTTAGCTAGCACAGAGTTTTAAAATTCAACAGCATGACCATGCTGAAAGAAAAAGACAAGACAAGAAGAGCCTGTGTTGTCTGAAACAACAGGTCTTGAATTGCTGCAGAAGAATGGGAGAAATGGATTTGAATTAAGACTTTCATCCAGAATCTGTAATACTCAGGAAATGAGGTAACAAGAGAAAAAACATTTCTGCAGATGGGTTGGGGTAAGGGGAGAAGAAAACACGAGGAGTCTGCACCAGAAAACAAATACCTTGTACTCAGTCATCAAACTTACACTAGGTTTGTAGCCAAATAGCTTTATTTTATTTTTCAGTTACCAGACAGGCTCCTTTATGGAAGAGCACAAGCCTCGCTTTCCTCCAGTTTTTAGCATAATAGAAAACTAACTAGAGAAAACTGGCAGATGCAGTTTTTTAATCAATAAAGCTCTGCTTAGAGGAGTTGAAAATCTTTTCCTTTCATGCTTTCAAGTTCTTATTGTACACAATTGTTTTCCTCAGGGGATTATACCTGATCCCATGAAGCTTTCCCTGCCAAGACAGTCCAGTCTCATTGTGGAATAAGAGCAGACATTGATAGGCAGGGACCACAAGGGAGACTGTGGCGGCTCTGGGCCCCTCTCTCCCAGCAGGGTTTTGCTGCTCAGCCTGTAAGGGTCACCTGAGTATGGCTTAAAGGATCTGGAAAGGAGAGGATAGCTGAAGGCCAAATATTTTAAAAATGCAAGCCCTTTGCTATTGCTTTATGAACCTCTCCCATCAAATAAAATAGATTCAACTTTGTTTGTTTCCAAATGTGCTGGAAATGAAAATAACTGCAGTTATTGAAGCTGTGGGAGGTACAATGGATATTTCAGCTGCAACAGGATGAGAATGCCCGTTCAAAGGTTCCCTTCAAGCTCTTTATAGCAGACAAATCCTCAAAAGAAAACATACTTTGTTAACTTTCATTTCAATACATCCTGCTCCAGCCAGACAGCCCACTTAAAATGACACAGAGGTAGTAAATTGTTCTACTGATTGGTTAGCTGGAGTTTAACAGCTTGAGCTTATCAGAAAAGCGATAGGAACAAAAGTGTCGGGTGTATCATCGTTCAGACAAGACCTCCTTCCACTCTCCCTGAACCTCTGAGGTGAAGGCCTTTAATTCCTCTTTGCGGTAAAAGATGTCATGAAAACACTGAGAGATGGACAAAGGCCACCCAGAAGGGATCTTATTCAACAAGCCTTGCATATAGCATCCCACGAGAAACCCTCTTAATGCAAAGTATTTCAATAGCTGCATTTGTGTATGGGTCCATGTTTTTCCAAGAAAGTGTTTGCCTCAAAAAAAATCCCTTATGAGGTAGAAACAACAGGAGATCTTGTCCTTGAGATACTTCCGATATCTAGCAACTGAAAGATGATGAGAAGCACAGACTTCCTGTTATTTTGTTCTGAGAAATGGCACCCCAAGGCATTAAAATGCCCATGAAATTATGGAGCACCAGATTTTTAAAGGCACTCACAGCACACACTGCTGAATGAAGATTTAAAACACTCAGATCCTGTCTTCTGGCCAATCCATTCAGGCTGCTGACTTCTGCCACTGAATCCCCTCCAAAGCTCAATGGCTTGTGCCCAATAACGTGCACATGCCACTAAACCCAGCATTGTCAGGCAGCTACAAGCTAATCAGGAGCATTGGTAGGTTTGGTTATTTGATGTTACAATCAACCTTTGAATAATTACCTCTGAAGAAACAGGAGTAAATAACACATATTCAGTCTGGCCAAAAGCACTTTATCAATGCCAAAATCTCTACAACACACAAGACTGTACAACAGACAAGGACAACCCCTGAAAGGCAGCTATGATTGTTGCATGAGAGAATAACAAAGCTCAATTAACCAATTAAACCGTCTGCCAAGAGACTAAGGAATTCAGTATTCAAACATATATAAAATTAAGCTAAATAGAAAACATGGAGGTCTACTAAGGTAGTATGGTCTTACTAGAAAACAAATACCACACACATCAATTGGTAAGGCAACCCTAAAACTCAAGGGGCAAAGGAGGCCGTAGGCCATGAAAAGGCTGGAGAGACAGACATTTAGTATATCTCAGCAGTGGTGTTCATTTAACACCCTCAAAAACCCCACAATATTGAAGTCAGACATGAACTCTCAGTTGTGTTGGGTATGAAGTCAAAGATATTTATATCTCAGATACTCTTAGGATATATTGTCATAGGAGGTTCTATGCGTGACACCACTGGTTTGAGCTTCAGGTACAGAATGCATTTACCAGAATTTAAAATTAGATGTCAGTTTCCTGGATTTAACCCCATCTCCTATGTTTCTCCGGTTTGTTTCATAGCAACATTAAAAATGTAACTGTAGCCCCTGGTGAAATCAGACAAATTTATGAATCAAGCCTGACGAACCTGACAGCATTCTGAGATGACACAACTAGCCCAAGAGGATGAAGGAAGGGCTGTGGTTGTTAGTTACTTTGACTTCTGCAAAGCTTTTGATGTTGTCTCCAATAATATCCTCACAGACAACTGAGGAGGTATGGGTTAGCAAAAGAGATAGTGAGATGGACTGAAGAGGAGCTGCACTGCCCAGCTCAGTGTTGAGATCAGTGACACAACAGTCACTAGTGGTGTGTATCACATCTGAAGGCAGTGCTGAGGCCCACACAAACATCTTGATAAATGACCTGTACAGAGGGACAGAGTGCAGCCTCTGCAAATTTGCAGATGACACACAGCTAGAAAGAGTGGCAGATAGTTGTGCTGCCAGAGACAGGGCACTGGGACAGGCTGGAGAAATAGGTTAACAGGAATCTCATGAAGTTCAACAAAGGGATGTGCAAAGTCCTGCCCCTGGGAAGCAACAAACCCCTGTGCCAGAACAGGCTGGGGACTAACTGGTTGGAAAGCAGGCTAGCAGAAAAAGAGAAGGTTGAGCTTGTTCTGTCTGGAGAAGACAAAGCCTGGGGGGATCTTATCATTGTGCATAAATACCTGATGGGAGGATTTAAGATGATGGAGCCAGGCTTTTCTCCAGTGACAGGTGATAGGACAAGAGAGATGAGCACAAGCTGAAATATATGAAATTCCATTCAAACACTTTTTCTGTGAGGGTGGCAAAACCTGGAACAGGCTGTCCAGAGAGGTTGTGGAGCCTCAGGCCTTGAAGATAATCAAAACCTTGACTGGCTATAGGCAACCTGCTGTATTTGACCCTGCTCTGGGCAGCAGTTAGACAAGACAATTTCTGAAGGTCCCTTCTAACCTCAACTGTTCTGTGAAAACATACCCTTCACAACCCTTATCTATGAAAAATAAAGGCATCTGTAAAGTGTCAAGTTTGTGTGTACACTTACTAAGAGTGTGCTTCTTACAGGTTTCACATTTTCCTTGAAACTCTCTAACTTCTCACCACAGTAAATGTAACTCACATGCATATATCTAAAGAGAAGCAAGTCTCATGATTGATAACTGTAACATTAAACTGACATTAACATCCATGATGCAGGTGATTGTGGTGTTAAGCAGAAAAGTTTCAATGCAGCTTTTCACTCCACTGCTTTGACACTCACCAAATATGTAATATGTGTTTGTACATGTTCACATACAAATCTTAGTGTATTTTAAAGACTCTATCCTCTTCTATGTTTCAGATAATTTTCTTGCTATTTTTTGGCAAAATTTAGGAGGTATTTGATACTTCTATTCATTTCTACCAATATTTTCCCACTTTACCCCTCCTTGTATAATACCCCTTCTTTGTTTCTGATTTTTTTTCTTTCACCTTTTACTCTTCCCAGCATGTGATTCCAGTCAGGTGACATTTCATGATAGCCGTAATACATATGAAAACAATCCAAAAGTCACAGGCCTATCAGGTCAGTGCCAAAGACAGCCACTCTGTATACAATTTGGCAGAGGCTAATCTAACTTTTTCCATGTGTTTCCCACCCCTGTCCTGTCCTTTCCTTTTTTTTTTTTTTTTCTTCGAGGGAGGTGCAGGGGAAGAATAAGGCTCAGTCAAAACTTTGGAAATAAGAAACCAAAACATCTTAAATTTATTTACTCAAATCCAGAAATGCAGAATTGCCTACTGCTGCTGCTCTAATTCCAGACTTAGTCAAGAAAGCTGCAAATCCAACCGCAGTACCTCAAGCACGTAAAGAAATACAAGTAGATTCCAAAGAGTCATTAAACCCCCAAAACAGCTGTAGGTTTGTAAACACTACTCCTCTTAGAGAAGGGAAGCTCATCCCTAATCTCCGAAGTATCATTTAGGATTAAATTGATAGGAAGAGTGCGAGCTTAAAGGAAAAATCCACTGGAGTCTGACCATTCTAGTACATGAAATGTTTGTAATAAATCTTCCAATACTTTGTACTCTTCATTGCAGATGTCCATAAGCTACTTGCTTATTTTCCCAAGCTATTCAAGACACTCAAACATTTCTATTTTTTTTTTCCCCTTCCAGAAATGCCGATATGAACTGTATGGACAAAGTAAACAGAGTACTCTGTTAGAGTTTCCCTTTTTACAAATGAACCATAAAATTGTCCATTAATCAGCCTTGTGTCCCCAGGGGCCGGGCCGCATTGTTGAAGTTTCCTTTTCCATTTCTGATCCCTGTTTTGTTGAGGAGATTACAAAATAACAAAAGTCACAATGCAGTAAACCAAAAAGAAAAGGCTTTTGAAAACTGCCCTCCTCTCTGCAGCCCTTGGGCAGAGCTGGAGTTTTGATCAGTGGCAGAGAAATCTAAATTTAAACACTCCCTATTTTTCATCCTTTACCTTCTAGTAAAATAATAACCCTATGATGGCTCTTTACCTCTCATCCAGAGGACACAGTGTCCCTATCTATTTAAATTATTCCAACAAGTTCCTTAGAACGAGAAAAAGGCCCTTTACGGTTTTCTGGGCTAAGTACCTACAACCAGAGAAATTATGAAAACTTGAGAGAATTTACTGGGCATCTGGTATTTCAGAGCTTTGCCCCCTGTTAACGTCTGAGAAAGGTTTCGTGTCTGACGCTGCTTGAATTTATCTGGAGGGCATATCCTTTTGAAACACAGCAGGAAGAAATATATATCTATTTTACCTGTCACTCCACAACATGTGCCATCTGTGGGCACAGGGTCAGCCAGCAACTCTACTACCGCACATCGGATCTTTGAAGATCCAACTCTTTACCAAGGAGAGCCAAGTTTGCACCTGCCTTTGAAGGTGCAGAGCAGGAGTGGGGTGAAGGAGTCAACCTCGGCTGCACTAGGTTTTCTAGCTGACCACTATATTTTTTAGAGTAAGTAGAAAGGTCATAGGGCTTACACAGGAGCACCAGAAGCTGAAGTAAAATAGCACAGAATGAACAAAGTCCACCAACCTATGCATAATTGTGCTATCTGTAGATTTGGCCTCCAGCTGTCAGAGATTTTCTACCTATCATCTAAAAGCTAATGCCTTTGTCTTCTAGGTGTTAGATAATTTAATACGAACTTTCCAATTCATTCTGTCCCTAATTAAAACTTGGGCTCTTATATCGCCTCTTCTGCCATCCCTGTCTTTCACTATCTGTCACACGTTTGGGGGGAGATGACATAAGCGCCTTGCAGGGGTATATTTTTAGCAGAGCAGCTTATTTAACATGCAAACCAAATACATAATCAAAGTGGGGTTTTTTAAAGGGAAAGTCATCTCAAGGTTGACTTAAAAGCCAAACAGCTTTATCTCACCAAAGTCTCAGTTAAGTGCTGCAGTGTGCAGTCCTATGTGTAAGACAAGGCTGCTCTCTCCAGTGAGGCTCTGTTGATCTATGATCTAATCTACGCTCTTTAAATAAGCTTTTAAGTGTGCAACTAAGAACCTCTTTATCTGTTCTTAATGTCTCATTCTTTTACCGCTGCAAGCAATTTAAATATACTAGTCATATTTGATGAATTCCTCTGCAGATTTCCTTCTGTCCCAAAAATATGTGAAGTTTGGTAAGGAATATGTTTTTTCCCTCTCTGTATTCCTTATGAGCTCAGTGTCACTCTAACATTAGCCTCGTGCACATAAAACACTGAAATGTCTGGACATGCATGTGATGTGACTCACTCACACCTAGTGAACAAGTTCTCTCATTTAAAGACTACAGAAGTGTGAGTTTCTTGAATCACTGATTTTATTAGTACAAACATGTTGAACTTCACTAACATATCTTTAGACTTTGGCGCACCTTATTTTATATGTCTTAAAGACCCTGGCATTTTTTCTTTGTCTAATTTAATCAAGATAGCATTCAGGACACAAAAAAAGAATACCTAACTAAATCATAAAAACAGTTTCTCCTACTCTGTCTGATGTTAGTGATGGCTGACCTAAGAAGGTACCTGCCACATAACCTGGCTGTTTCTCATGGGGGTTCATTTATTCTTGTCTAAAGCCAAGTCATAGCAGAGCTCTGATTCCAGTTCAGTCTGACCTGTGGGAAATGTCTTGAGTTTTCACATACTCTTAGGGAAGCCCTGTGTCCCACATGAAACTTAAAGCAACACTCATTATGCATATTTGCATTGGCTTCTGTGTCACCCAGGAAAACTGTTCTTTAAAAAGAGCAAATAAAAGAAAAGCTGCTGAGAAACAATTACCTGCCTTGGGAACAGTACCTGCCAAGTCAGCTCTTAACTCGTGCATCCAGTTGCCACAGAATTTGATCAGGTCCATAGCACATTGCATCTGACTTATCCTGTGGCATCTGAGAACTGCTGAGCCTTTTTCTGTGGACAAAAAGAAAGGAAGAAAGGTACAGGAAAGGTCACATCTACCCTTTCTGAATCTTCCAGACCTAGGAAATAAATATATTCCTTTTCTTACTGCTGCAATGACAGCTATTTAGCTCAACAGTGAGATAAATGAATGAATATGCAAGAGTTAAAATCAGGATCACAGTTCTTACTTAAATAAAAACACTTAATGAAGTATTTTATTCTGACCTTCAGCTGTCTTATCCATAATTGACTACTTACGATCCTTCAGCAGGTACTACCTTGATGAGAATTTTCTGTGCTAACTAGGCAGGCTTAAGCAAGTTTTGACTCCTCTATTAACAAGGAAGTGCCTTAAGATAATTTCAGTCCAAGCCCCCATTCCTCCTTCCAGCAAACTATCACAAAACCGGCTTAGTAGCATGATCCCAATGCCTTATGGAAAGTCAGTGTCCAGAAGCAGCTCTAAAGCCAGCTAAAAAGAAAACTCAGGTGTAGATCATGCAGAATGAACCAGAGAATCTCATCCTACTGTGCTTTATATGGAGCTATAAGTCCCGTAAGAAATTGTCTAAATACTGGAAATTCAGCAGTCTAATTTTTCCGTTGCTTACAGATTCAAGAAGAGAAAAGTCACTGGCTTTCATCTTGTTCACACCCACATACATACGTATACACACATCCTTATATGTGCATGCACACACACACACACATATAACAGAGAAAACAAGAAAACACGGATTCAAAAAGGAACCCAAGTATGAAATCAACAAAGCAGAGAGTGCAGAGCTTTGAAATGTTAGACCCCATGGTAACAGAGTGTTTGTACATACCCCTTTGTGAATACAGCTCCGTGAAGAATGTACAACATTTTAAAGTCACATTCTTGGCTCTTACTTCACAACCCTGAGTGTTAAAATTGTAGCATAAAGGTTCCTATCACAATTTAATGTACCCCAAATTGTGGTATGTCAAAATCCACCCGTGAAACCCCTGAAACTATGAATTCCTGCAATAAAAGTTATTAAGTCTGATGTTTCAAAAGATAGTTCAGCTAATTCCACCCTTATACGTAAACTTTGACGTGTAGAGAATATAATGTTGGTTCCAACCTGCACTCCTGAAGCCTTAGTATAAGGATATACCTAATGGATATACCTAATTCCTCATGGTAGTCACTAGGGAAGAGTGTGTTCTTTACCAAAGTATCTTCCCTTCCTCTTTCTAAATCTATTTTATAACTGTAAGAAGTCTCCTTCATTGTCCTCTTGTTTTCAGTAATGACTTGATTATTTATTATTTTTTTATTCCTTGCTCTGTTAACAACCTTTGCAGTGCTGAGGGTCTTGCTGGAAAAAATAGGCCTGGAGCTGTCATATCATTTGCATATAATTTTAAATACATTTACATGGCATTTTAATCAAGGAAAATGCAAACACACAGTTATAACTTTTTATTTATAGAGTTCTTATACAGCACTCAGCAAAACATGGAGACAAAATATGATCTCAGTGCTGAAGAGGAAAAAGTATCAGACTGTTAGTATGTCTTGAAAATCCATCTGATTAATGTCCTGCCTTACATATTGTTATTATTGTCTGAAGCTATTTAGTAACCTGTAATATTTGATTTAATCACATAGAGCACACCTGACTCTCTCAATTCTGGATGTATGGCAGGTATCTGCTGGGACAGAGATGCTCTAACTTGCAATGCACAGGTGGACAAATTCTCAAGAGAGCTCATACGACCCTCACCCTCAGACTTCAAAGTTCTGCTGAAAATAGCACTGAAGATAGCCAGATATCTAACGCATCTCATCAAGTTGCCATGATCTGGTCAGCCTAGCTACATCTCATGCTTCCTTGAAATATGTTGCTGGTAAAGGAGAAGGCTCATAATAATAAAATTGGCCAGGAAATAGATGTTCTGCTCTGCCTGTCACCATCTAGCTTGTCACCCACCCACAGGTCTTCCCACCCAACCTTTCCCAACAGCAGCAGCAGCCAAAAGATCCAATTACCGCCCACAGGAACATGTAATTTTACCAGTGGCCAACTCACCTTTGCCTCACAGCTTGAGACTTGGTGCAACGTACTGAGACTGAAGTTGCGGTTTCCTGCAGGTTCCACACAAGCTCTGGAGAGGTGAAATTAGAGTATGAATTCCAGAAACCAAGGAGTTCCTCAAATGTGATCAACCTCTGTCTATAATTACAGATAAAACAACAATGCTGGAGGGATTTTATAACAAAACAAATCTGATTTAAGGCTATCAGAAGGGTCTTTACCTCTTTAGATATGTACATTCTGCTGATTTTCGCAATTATACTGAAAGCCTCCATGAAAATCCTGGGACAGAAATAAGACCTAACAAGGTCACTAGATTTTTAACTCCATGAAAACTGTTTGTATGCCCCGTTCAAAAAGTTAAAGCTGAAATTTTCTGCAGAATTAAAATTCTGAGACAAATTTCTCCAAGATGTTTCCCAAAATGTGACATTCCCCAAGTGACATACCTTTATCTCATTTCCTCCTGGGCCTCTGGAAGCCAGAGAAGCATCTGACTGAAACTGAGAAGAACCTGCTCAGCTTGGAAATTGCTCACTAATAAAACTGAAGAGAGTCTCATCTTTGACACATAAGTCTGTCTTGAGCAACAAATGAAGCGTCTGTGCTGACTGGAAAGAAACAAATAGGAAAAACTGTAATTATTAATGGCATGCTAAATGACACTTTTAATATATAAGCTTCCTAAATATCTGCCTGAATCTGACAAGCAATACTATGGAATTTAAGGAGTATTTGTAAAATGTTTAGAGATTCCTAGGTGAAAAAGTCCTTTTGAATTATTATTATTGTTGCTGTTATAGAAAATAGGAAAATCCAGTGTCTTACTAAAGTAAAGGAATAGAAACTACAGGAAATATGTAAGAAAAAGAATGAAAACCACTGTGATGCTTCAAAAAGCAGTTCTTCGAAAACCATCACTTACTGTTTCATACATGTTCTACATTTTTTTTCCCAATGTTCACAAAACTTCAGCATTTCAGATTTATATTTCATCCATATGAGAAGAGTTAGTCTATAATCTAAATCTCTTTCTGGGCCACAAAGTAAACAAAACTACTAGCACACTGTATGCGTTTTGCTTAAGGGCTTTAAGGACCACAGAGGGTAAAAAACTGTTCAGGCCTACACTGGTCTGTCAAGAAGGGAATCAAGACCTTCATCATTTCTTGAATATATAGGGCTTCTCAGGTGAACTAAAGCATCCTTGGTGTCACTGAGGCACTTGCCATCAGTCAAGGGAGTCTGTGAACTGCACTTTTTGTATGACTGCCCTTCAAAGCCCATTAGTGGGGGCCACAAGGAACTTGTGAGAGAGAGAGGTACAAGGTAGAGCCAGAGAAGTGTTTTTAAGTAACAGTCAATATTAAAATTGGCTCCTCTGTGGGTTTTGGCTTTTTGTTTTGTTTTTTGTTGTTCTTGTTGTTTTGGTTTATGGTTGCGGGGTTTGTGGTTAATGCTTTTTTAAAAAGTTTAAAAAGCCAAAACAAATGCTTACTACCACTGGAGAAGCAGAGCTTTTAGAAATGGAATGTTATGAATGATAGCTCATAACTCATCCCCTATGTCTGTACCACATCATCCACTTTTCCAATGCTTTTTCCCCTCAAGGACCAAATCAGCAATAAATATGTTCAGAGTTCAGCTGTACTTGGTGATGACTGGAAAGTCACCGTGTGCAAACATCTTATTTGCAGCTATTAGTATGTTATTCCTTTCACAGCTGCATTATTCATTCCCAGGTAAGCTACATGAGTGACCTCCACACAGATACATGGAGAGTTCTGTCTGCTGAGGGGAAGCCTTCATCCAGGTATCATATGACAGCAACTGATGGTAGGGATGATGCGAAGACCCATGAGAAGGAAAATATGTATAAATTTTCTTGAACTACACCCTTCTTTCTTCAAGTTACAAACCACTTTTAGTTATAAAAACCTGGAAGATGTCAACTACTTAAAACAAACAAACAAAAAAACCCAAAAAACAAACCAAAAAACCCAAAAACAACAACCACAGAATCATCTAGGATATTTTTGTAGAAAAATATATGACTTGATAAAATAGTTTGCAAAAAAAGAACATATTTGGGATTCATTCATTCAGTTTTGAATGGAATAACAATATGTGTGAGATTTGATCAACTTTGTCTCCAAGTTAGTGTTTCAAACCCAGATAACGCCCATAATTTTGATTGAGTTTTTTAATCTTATATGAAACAACGACATAGGCTCTGTCCATTTCAAAACAGCTATTTCTTATCAGGCATCTAAGCACTACTGCCATACACGACTTACATATTATTTACTGCTAGTGTATTTAAAAAACGCATGGACTGATCAGGCAGTTCTCACAATTTTATCCAAATTTTCACTGTATTGGGTCTTTTTCTTCAAAATCCCAGCTGCAAGGGTCATGTGGCTTTGTCTGAAGGTCAGATTTCAAAAGCTTCTTACTTCTCCTTTTAAGTGAAGCTTGATAATATAAGGCAGCTGAACCCTAACAAAAGTATAGCAACCACCAAATAAGATACTGTAATAACATTGTTTTAAGAACCCTCTTGAAGGCAAAGACAATCTCATGCTATTAATAATATCACTGCATCAGTGTAGATCAAAACTAAGGACAAAACTGCATTTTAAGCTGTGAAAGGTCACACTGGACTTGGTTACATGTATTTGCCTGGTTTATTTTATATTTAATGCCAGCCTGACTAATTTATAAAGATCATCTGTATTTTTCCAAAATATAAATGTGAATGTAATTTTAAGATTTATATAGAACTGAAAAAAGAAAACTAGAAAGAATGTGGAAATCTTTGTAATTTATAAGAATAGGTTTCTCTTTCAAAATTACTTCCATAAGAGGCAGTCAAAAAAAGCTGCACTAAAATCCAGAATAAAATTACATTCGTGACAGGTTTTTTTTTCAATAATAAGTACAAAAAAGAGAAATAGCAGAGCTTGCTATATTGTTACTATTTTATAAACAATGTGTGGTATGGGGTTTGTTATGAAAGGCTAGTTTCTGAGCAAAAACCTTAGCTTCTTAAGGTTTATAATAAAAATGTGAAATATCATTAACTGCACAGGGAAAGGATCTGCAACACCAAGAGATTAACCTTCATTCTATAAAGGTAGGAGTTATTGAATAAAAGAAACACATCTGTCATCACTAGCACCATGATGACATGAGGAAGGTCATATTTGCCAGAATTTTTGTTTCTTCCCCCAAGGAACAGGAATCATGTCAGGTCCCTGATCATGTACCTGGAGGAGCAGAAATACTCTTTGTGATCAATCCTGCCCCTTGAGTAAAAAGCTAAACTTTCAGAGGTCAACAAAACCAAAACCAAATTGAAGCACGTACAGCTCGAGAACTGAGACTGCTGTCACTATAAGTGAAATGCAAGGAACTATTCAAAATTCATTGAACAGTCCCCTGTCCCTAAACATGGAAATAACACTAAACTTTTCACTAGACAAAATTTTCACTAACAACCAGCTAGAAGACAAAGACTGGATCTTTTTCTTGTCTTCACACATTCAAGAAGTTACAATTTGTAAAGTGATGTTTCTGAATAAATATTGGGTTTTTGTTTTCTGTTGTCCTCAAATTAATAATTTGTGGATTTTTCCTGAAATTTCCCCATTTTTCAAGGGTTAGGGGGTTTTGACAAGTATTCTGATACAGATGTCCACTCCTCATCCTTTAAGATTGCTCTGATCTAAGAAATACCCCAGAGAAATGTTACAAAAATTATTTTCTTTTTTTTCTGTAACATGGTCTAATTTTTTTTCAAGATCTCCAAACTTCAACGATGGGCTATATCACACTTTACATGCAGCTCAAGTCAAACATTGTGAAATAGGAAGAACAAAAAGTTAAATACATCAACTGAAAAGCCTAAAATACTTTCATCTATCTTTCTATCTATATTTGGTTGAAACATGCCATTTTTTTTTAATATTTCAGTGTGACCATATCAGCACATTTTCCTCCACCTGCTAAAAGATTGGACTACTCACAATACAGAATGTTAAATTCAAGAAGTTTATGCAGTCATATATCGTGAAAAAATATATATACATTTTTATAAAGGTCCTCTTTTAATTCCACTTTTAGAAAAAGGCAAGCACTTCTAAAGCCCATTTAAATTATTTTTGGTCTTAATATTTTCTTTCTGAATTAAGTTGAGAGAGAGAAAACGTATCACCAATAATATTTGAAAGCCATCACTTAATGTTCTATCATACATCACCACACATTTCAGTTTCCAGACCTTTCAGCAGTTATACAGTGGTTATTTATGGTACTAGCTACTTTTATAGGCTGACTATCAGAAAGGCAATAGGAGTTAGGGTTTTTTTCTGGCTTCTGTCTCTTCAATAATGAAAGCATAACAAAACCAGCACACATAAGAAGGAAAATGTTCCCCCACCTTCACTTGCTTTGTGTTCTTTTCCTTTCAGATCGTCCTCTATGGACTCCCACTGAAAACATGTCTCTAAGGAGCATTTGTTACAGCTAAATTGACAGGTTACTGGTGGCCTTTGTCTTCCTGTTTTTAGCTATTTTCATTCTTCCATTATGTCAGCCACCAAAATATTCTTTCCATATTTATATACTCATGTCGGGTCTCATAAAGCTACACAACACTGAAGTAGTATTTGATTATCTCTCGCTTAATAATTCGCCAGCACCAAGCCCTGAAGTAAGTTTAGCTCCAAAGACAGCACAGTACAACATTAAGTTAGTTTTAATACTAAATAAAAGGTGGCAAGTCCTCTCCCTCTCCACCTGTTAAAAGCACATTGTAACTGTACGTAGAACACTAACAGTGAAGTATAATTATTCCAATTTAACAAAACATGAACAGTGACACTACATTGCAACATCAGCAGGCAATCACTAGAATGCAGGCCAAGTTATCGCAGGAGAAAGGAAAATACATAAATTGTTTAAAAGGAATGGTCTGTTACTAGAAACACAAGCTCATATGTGCCAAAAAATCATGTCACTAGAAAAAGATCAAATTGACGTGCTTACAAGTACAGGTTAGAGAAGCCAAATGGAAGAGACATGTTCTTAATGATAACTAAGAACTGAAACAATCATATGCTAAATATTCATTATAGAAAGATAGCTTCTCTCCTTCGAAAACATTTCCAGGTTGCAAATGTGTAATTGACTTTTTTTTTTCCTCCTTTTTATGAAGGATGAAAGACCACAGCATCTGTTGTACTACACAATTGGTCTGTCCGTAACTCGGAAAAGTTGGGCACTTAAAGGTGAAAATATGCAAGAGGCTTTTCTCTCATTACTTATTTCTGCAGGTCTGTAAAACTGAAAGGATTAAAACTTTAGATCCATTGATTAGAAGCCTAGGGAAAAGACTGGAACAGTGCAGTTAATACCCAGTTTCTTTTTAAAGAGAAAGTCACAATGACTTATTCTGCCTACAGAAATAAGAGGATCTGGCTGGAAGAAGATCTCCAAAATGTGGAGGGCAAATCTTAACACAATCAACTTCTTGGAGGATTTCTATTCCCATGGTGGGAAAACAGCAGAGGTGTTAATTATGAACTACAGTTCAATATAAAGGCCCCACAGAGCACTTGGTACTAAGTTTTTTGTTTCTCATGAAAGGCCCATTTTTTTTTTTCAGCTAAAAATTCAATCTCCAACCCCTCTCTTCCACTCAGAATTCATAGTTATGCCTAATCTGCTGCTTTTCTGGCTCACTTACAGGCTCTGTTGGCAGGTAGTGAATGCAAAATCATTTTAATGGGAGAACCCCTGGGAATGGGAGCAAAAGTTTTGAGCGTTTACAATTTTACAATGACGTATGGCCAGCTGTTAGAGGAAATAGGCCTCCATCACTGAAGCTCACTGGAATGAGACCATTTGCATGGATATTTTCAACTCAATAGTCTGCTAAAGTAGGAAACTAGATCATCCAAACAAAAAAAAGGATAGGATTGGTCTGGACAAGAAAACATCATGAGGACATATGTTACTTATTAAACCCATTGCACAAGGAGAACTTCGTGCCCAAGCTGAGGGCTACAAACCACTTAAACCACAAGCAAAGTGAGGGCCAATAGAGTCTGAAAGCCCAGACAGGACAGAAAAGCAATTAAAATGGTTCAGAATGGTAGCAAGCAAAGAGAAGAAACTGTTGGACAAGGACAATTTTGTATGTTGGTCCGTTTATACAAACATAGACTTGATTTGGATCTAGCCCATAGCATATTTTGGGCAGCACTATCAGACACTAATTCCCATCTTTTCTAGTACTTGCCATCTTCTGAACAATAGCTCTAAGTGACAACAACGGGCTGTTAACGGTCATTAAAGAAAATGGACTTAATTCATTTCCTGCTGAAATCAATAGAAATCTCTCCTTGTCTTCAGAGGAAGCTAGATTAAGCCATTTATTAGCAACAGTATCTGCTCATAATAATACTGTTACAGAATAATTAGAAAATTTACAATAAACTGGAGAACAAACTGAAGAATAAGCATCATTCTCCCTTTGATGCAAAAGTCAGCCATGATGTCCTATTTCACATTCATTTCTTCCCACACGTTCAACAGATCAATTGTTCCCAAGGCACTTGTTTATCTTATTTTCTTCTACTTCAGTCTTCTCCATAGAATTGCTCTCTCAACTATTTCATGTAACACAAGCATTATTTTAAATCCAGCACTTCCTAAACATCCACAAAAGGGGGCTTAAAAGAGAAACCTCTCTATTAATAATCTTGTATTCATTTGGGTGTGGGGTTTTCTAATGGAGGGCAGTGATTTAATATGGCTGAAGCCTCCTGAATTCATTTCAAATAATCTCACTTAAGTCAAGAATGGTGTCTCTGTGAGGACACTAGCTTGGACTCTGTGAAAACATAGAGTGTCTCTGCTCATTTTCATGGTACAAGATACCTATACGGCTACACTGAGCAAGGACTGAAGCCACCTTCACACTCAGGAGTTAGAGAGGGAAATCAAGGCAACAGGGCGTTCAGTTGCATTGGGCCAGGAAAGAGGAGGAACCAGGTAGGCATCTGCTGGAAGAGGGAGGCAGGTCAGTGGTAAAAGCAGCAGCTTGTGTGTCTTCAGCCTTGAAGTTTCTCAAGCATAAAGCTCTGCGTAACCACATCTGTTCTCATAACTAATCCTGCTTTGAGCAGTGTTGGTCAAGAGACCCCCTGAAATCCCTTCCCACCTGAATTATCTTGTGATCCTATGCTCCTTACTGTCCCCACTTAATCTCCGTCTCCCAGATGAGAGAAAAAAATAACTAAATAATTCAGTCAAACGCAGTTACTTAGGTTAACAAAATAATAAAAAAAAATATAGTCCACTGTTTCTCCAGTGGACTTGAGAAACCCTTTAGGTCATACCCCTTCCACAAGGGAGAACTGTGACAACTGCATGATTCCTGACAGATCTGTAGTTTACCTTCCTTCAGATTTCCTCTGTGAGTAATAATTACTCTCTGGAGTAATAAAGACTCAACAGCCTCTGCTAGCAATTTATCCTGGTATGCCACTAAGGAAGGTGGCATCTTAGGAAGGTTTATCCTAACTGAGTATCTAAATCTGTTTTCCTGAAGTGTAATTTCATAATTTCTTGTATCAACTGTTAGATATTGAAGGAAAATTATTCCTTTGCAGAATTTTATTCTGTATTTTTAAATGAATCCCAATCTTTAATCTAGTCTGAACTACACCAGTTTATTCAAACTTTCCCTGTGTTTCAGGTCCCTGGTCATTCTTCTGTTCCACCTCTGCACCTTCCTCAACTGGCCAATATCCTTCACAACGTGCAGTGCCCAGAACCAGACAGCCTAATCCAGCTAAAACTGATGCACAGAACAGAGTAGAAAGTTGGCCACACTTATCTTGCAGATTACACTCCACACCCAGTCATGTTTGCTTTATTCACAGCTTCATAAGGTCCTTGGCTTGATCCCAACTCATAATCAGCTATAACTCTGAGCTAGATGTTTTCCTTCAGAACTGGTATTGGCCAATATCCCTACACTAAATACTGAAGCAGTTTATTACCTCTGCCGAGATGTTGAACCTCCACTTTCTCCTTCCTGGACAGTGTCCTGACTTTTCCAGGTCACCTCTTCAACTGCCCAGATTATTTTGGCTTCTAATTTAAGTGTAACAAACTTGAAAGTCTTTCCTAAATCTAGCAATCCCTCTATTCCACCACTTAAGTCATTAATGAAAATATTGATCAGAACTCCAGAGCTGTGTAAGTAGGAGGAAGCTGTTATTTCCTGAACTTCTTTCCTTACCTCCTTCCTCGTCATTTCAAATCCATTTCCTTCCACCCTCCCTAGGGCTTCTGCAGAGAGCAGGCAAATAATGAGAGAAGGCAGGCTTCAGCCAGCCCAGTAGTCAGACATGCAATTTACTAGTGGTGAAGGCCAAGAGCAGCAACAAAAAGATAACAGGATAGAGAATGGATTAATAACTGGAACGCTGTATAATGCAGCTAATATGGCACCTCGTTTGCCGTTTTTTCTGAGTTTTAAAAACATGACATTTACATGTCTAAATCATCCTGCACACAAAGCAACCTACGACTGTGATCATGACATATTATACTGTCTCTTGCAGGTCAAAATAAGACAGGAGAAACAGTTGTATCTGATATTCCTACAGCCCCTGTAAAAGCCTTCTGGCTGAGCTCTGCCCATTCTGATGGCACCCATCAGAAAGCTGACAGTGTCTTAGCACTAGACAATCTTTCTAACTCTTTTCAAAGGTTCTTACATGCTCAAACCCAGAAAATTTTGGCTTAATAACATAATTATACACTTAAATAATGTAAATATGATATATTGGCTGCTGTAAAAAAAAAAAAATTCTTATTTTGTCTGCTGGCAGAGTGTCTAAGTGTGAAGCGATCTGGAGCGAGGAAAATTCTGCCTTACTCTGAATCAAGGCAGAAATCTTCAAAACGTTCGGTTGTGTTTGAGTTCTTCCAGTTTGGTGGTATTGCCAAACACTGGTGCCCCCTTCCTCCCTGTGTAATGTCCATTTTAAGACAATTCCAGTATCAAGGCCAAAGCTAGTCTTTATGGAAGGGTTACAAATAACACATATATATATATATACACACACACATATATATTGGAATGACTATAACTATAAAAAAATGAAAGTACTAGTCCCTTATTAAAGTAAGTCAAAGTGAGAACTCTGCACTTTGGAACAGAGATTGAGTGCATAGCTGGAAATCACCCACAACTCAAGTTGTAGATGGATGCAATTGACCTTGGCTCTGGTCAGGAGCACACAGAATCTCTAATTAAAAATAATATAAAATAATCATAGTGTACTCCCTCTCTATTAGGTTATTCCAATTTTATGTTAATATACTTGCATTAATCAGCAGTTCAACTACCCTAGCCTAACACTGGAGAAAAAGAGGATCACACAGGGGTAGGCTTCCAGACAAGGACAGCAAAACGTCTTTGCTATTTTCCACCCAGCACTGAGAAGGACATAGGATTCTTTTTTCCTTCACCAAAAACCGAGTTTGTTCTCCCCACCCCAGTCAGGACTGACCTACTTGGATAATCCACGAAGTATATAACATTATTGCCAGGTGCGTTGTTTTCCACTACAATAAAGAATCTCTTCGTGTTCCCTGAGTGCATCGTGTGCTAAAAGGCGCCTGCGAAATCTCAGAGAAGGCAAACACAGAAATCCAGAGAAAAAATACGTTTGGGATATAATTGTGGAAGTGCTCAACAGTAGACAAAAATTCAGGGGGTTTTTGGGGTATTCTTTTTTTGTTTTTTTAAATAATTTCTAAACCAGGAAGTAGGAAGATGTCTGAGGTTTCCAGACCAGGGAAACATTTTCAACCTGTTTAAAGAATTGCAGGCTTGTCCTGGCACCTAGCAAAACAGACAAATACAGGCAAATACAGGCAAAACAAGGCATCTCCTCCCTTTTCACGATAACTTTTTTTCAGCAAAGCTAGGGTAAAATAATGACTATTTCCCATCCCTGCTGCCAGCTCTTACCCATTGTACCAGAGCATTATAGGCATTTGGCAGCCATCCAACAAGCCAGAACTGAAAATTATTTAGCAGAAAAATAAATTAAGGGTGCTTGCCAGTTTCTTTTTAAGCCAAACCAATTCCCCAGTCAGGTTCACCACTTTCTTGTGCAAGAGCTTGTACTAGAATAGCAGTCATTAACACAAGGGTGAAGACTACATGGGCTGTATTATTAGCCAACCTCTAGCTGCAGTCTAAGAA
Organism: Nycticryphes semicollaris; assembly: GCA_013400055.1. NCBI lineage: Eukaryota > Metazoa > Chordata > Aves > Charadriiformes > Rostratulidae > Nycticryphes > Nycticryphes semicollaris. Next base: position 594,828 of record VXBJ01000433.1, on the reverse strand, counting down.
TCCCAAAAGACACATTAGCATGTTGTGAGCAGTAGGTTGGCGGGAGGGATGATTCTGTCACTGAATTCAAACCGGGTTGCACTCAAACTAGCTGCACACCACTATGCTGCTCTCAATTTTCATCCCTGTAAGGGAAAAATCAAGACCAATGAGTTAACGAAATGTCACGTGAAGAATCAGCTAAACATGTCTAAATGTCACAAAAAATATTGCTCCCAAAACAGAAAGAATCAAGCGTACACCACTGGTGTATGGCTGGTGATCATTATCAATAACAAAAAAAAAAAAAAAAAAAGGAAAAAAAAAAAAAAAGGAAAAAAAAAAAAAAAGAAAAAGAGAAAAAGAAAGAAAAAGGAAAAAAAAGAAGAAAAAAAAAAAGATCATCTCCCACCCCTTGATTCAGTCAGATCCTTTCCTGGCTACCAGTCTAAAATGATGACTTATATACATTAAAAAAGGTTGCAAAATACATGTGACAGTCCCTCTGGATCAGGTTTATTTACAGCATTTTCAAAGATGGGGACAACTGAGTAACCTCCCATATAGTGGAACCTCAATAAAGTAACAGTAACTGACTCTTAACCACAGAGATCAAATCCAAATCTCACCTCTTCTTAACTGTCATTCTGTTATCGTCATTCTCTTCATTAACTTTTCTTTCCGTGTCATGTTTTTCATTATCAATTCTATTCTGTACACGTAGCTCCGCAATTAATTTTGCAGTGTTTTTGCTCACTTTCTCCCCCCACCCCATAATCACATATAGTGCATCTTTTTGAGAGAAACAAGTTTAACAGGGTTAGCAGAGGCCAGTATTGCACAGCACAAGCACGGAGTCCAGATTACCTGACTGACTGTTATACAATTATCAAAAAATAGTCGTTTTCTCTCTGTATAACCTTATTACAAGATAAAACAGATAGCAAATGAAGCAAGATGAATTTTAATCTGCAACAGACATGATCTCTTCTGGATTATAGGCCTTGTATTAAGAAATCAAAATAGATTTCAAGTAGCTAATCAGACTCTGAAGTTTTGTCATCGTCTCATAAAAGGTCAGTTCCTTATTGATGTAAATCAGCTGAATTGCATTTCATACCATAACATTTATCTGCATCAGGGAAAGATCTGTAAACAAAGGGAGAAGAGGGAGTTAAGACTCTAGTCTAGGAATGAGGAGCTCAGAGTTTAGTTCCCAGTTGTGCCACCACTGTTTCTGCATGAACTTTAAATGCAAATCCCCTCATTCTGAACATCTATTTCTGCTCTACAAAACTGTTATCAAAGCTGTAGAAACATAGTACTCATCCATTTTTTTTCTCTTACTACTGATCTGGTCCCTGTGGGATAGTCCAACAAACCTCTGTGCTTCACACTAGGATTCTGTCCACACCAAAAGAGATTTCTAGTAAAACTAAATCTCTTTGACTGCTGCCCTAAGTCCTTCCATCTAACATCATGGATCCTTCCAAGACCCTTCACAACTTACCTATGTTTTTCCTCTGTTCTTACTCTTCAGCTTACTTGTTCAAATACCTATTTTCATTTCTGCTCCAAGATTTCAACAGAAGATGTATCCTTCAGGCATAAATTAAAGTTTAGATCCTCTCAAAATTCCTTAGTCAAAATAATGCTGTTACTTACTCTGAACTTTATGATTTTATTACTGCTACCTCCATTTAGTGCTAGTCATTTTTAAATTTCATAAGAACTGTCCCCACAAAAAAATGAGAGCACAAAGTGCTGAAGAAGGCACTACTATGCCAAATACAAGCACTACAAGTCTTCAAATAGGAAGGTCAGTGACTTGATTTCAGGTTGCTCATAGGCCCAAGAAAGCTGTTTTATTCAGTCCGAGATCAGAAAAAGACACTTAAAAATATATAGCTGTTCTCAAGAAGGCAGCACTCAAAAAGGTTATTGATTTTGCTGCTGATCTGGGTCTAGAGAGATAAACAAAATTATACCCACTTTCAAAGCCCAGGCACCTGGGGAATTAAAAAACCAGGCAACGATCTGACAAATCTTTCAAACAGGATCATGTGCATGAATGAACATGTAATCAGATGGCATAAATACAATAGCACAGAAAGGGATCTCAAGTTCCCTGAAAACTAGTAAGCCTAAATTATATTTTCCTCCATAGATCCAAAAAGGATGAGGACATTTTGAACACTGGGTCTGTATGTCTAATGCTTTCTCTTATGGCAGGGCCAAGGAGAAATCTTAACTTCAAGCTTCTAAAATGAACTCATCTATTTTCTCTCTCTGTCATTCTTTCTCCCTTAGCTTGAAAGAACAGAGCTGCTGTACTAAAGTATTTACAGCACTGCATTAGATGTAGAAAAGGAAAGACAGTCTTGGTTAAAAAAAAAAAACAACCGATGTGAAAATGATCTATGTGGAGGAGGTTGTTGAAAATCAGCTGGTCTGAACTTGTTCACATAGAAATAACTACATAATATGAAAAAACAGACAAGCACATCTTCTGCTTTTCAGAAAAAAAAAATGCTTAAAATATTTGCACAGAGAAAGGGATAAAAATCTTTTAAATTATGTGCTGTGAATTGGTCCCCAATTTCAGCACTGCAGTATGTTATCGTTATACTATTTGAGCAGGAAAAATAATTAGACTTCCAAAGTAATTCATACATACCTCAGTAACCTTGTACTAATTTGCAAGGTCTGGAAATCAAGCTGAGATCTCACGACAGGACTGGTATAAATAGGGAAAATATTTAATGACTATAATGATTACCTATGCTGTTAGGGATGAATGGACAGTGAAGCTTTATGAATTTGCTTCCAGTTATGCAACAGCTTATACAATACACCAAATGGCTATAGGGCAATAGAACAAATATGTCTTTCCCTCATTCGTTTTTAGCAGAGTTAAGCCAAGACATTTGTGAAACTGGTTTAAGTTTAAGTTACCCAACACTCTGTATTCAAAAAATGATTCCAGATTCCAAGGAGGCGAAGAAGTATTAGCCGAGCTGCAGGTGAAGTGTAAGACCTGGCTTATCCTTCCAGATACACCCAGAAACAACAGTGACTTGTACTTTTGCAGAACACTCTGGCCCAATGAGGTGACATAAGTAAAAAAAAAATTATTTCTGTTGGTTTTTTTTTTTTAAATAATAACAAAAACAACTCACTGCACCCCAGCGTATGTTCCTAAGGATAACGTAACCTGGTGAAGCTGTAAGCAAATCCAGCATTTTCATATGGGAAAACACACATGACTAAAGCCTAGAAGCAAAACCATGTAAACACTTTTTTTTTAAGAAAACAAATTGAAAATTGCATTGTTTACAAAATTAATGTCATTTTCTGGTCAACTTAAAAGCTATGTTTATTTTGCTCCTCTTCTTAATAGAGTTTAAACGCTTTCCTCTAGCTTTCTATTGCTTAGTCTAACTGCTTCATTAGGAATATTCATACGCCAGCTTACTCAGGCCTAAAGTCTTTCTGGAAAATGAAAGCAGAAAAGGACTAAATCAAAAAAATCTGTTATTGTACTTTGACATAATAGTACAAGAACGGAACAGCAAGATTCAATTGTGCTGCCTGCCTGAGAGGCTAGGAACTCTGCAGGCATGCACCCTTCTTCAGCCCTGCAGCCTACTGTACTCCAGGTTCACAGCCCTCCTTCCCTCTTGCTTACAGGATGGGCTTGCTAAAATATAATTCTAAATAAGAAACTGAAAGTGTTCATTTCAGCAGTTAGGAATCAAGCCCGTCTTTCTGTTGGCTTTTATTTTTTTTCCAACTTTTAGATAAAACTAAATTCTACTTAAACTCAGCAATCATTTCAGAACAATTGAAATTACATTGCTTGGGGACTTATTTGCTGGGGGAAAAAAATTAAAATAAAAAATTAGCAGATCTCCTCTGGAAAGAACACCTCTGCATTCTCTTCCTGCCTATGCCACAAGCTTGTTTGTCTGATTTTAAGTTACTCAAATTCTCTTCGCCTGACTTCTCTTATTGTTCAGTCACTGATCATGCTTCTGCCTATGTCTAAGGGTGCTGCAAAGCTACATCAAGAATATCAAAAGTCTTTGACATTCCTGTATGGAAGACAACATGGAAATGCAACAAACAAGATCCTGCACCGAGCAGCAAAAATGTCTTCTATCCCTTTGAACGTGAGATAGAGAGAAGAATCGAAGAGTCAGATCTATCTCCAGAAAATAGAAGTTGAGAAAATCTATATCCCAAAGAGCGTAATACTGTAAGGAATATTGCTGGATGTAATAAAAAAAATCTTTAATTCAATGACAAAATTTTGCTGCTATACAAAACAATCATTCCATCAAATTTTTAGCTCCTTGCTGTAGAAATTTAAGATGCATATTTTATGATATCTTAACATTTGGTGGCAAAAACGCTTCAACATTGGTTAAATTTGTTTTAAAGGAATATTTAATTTAGATTTAATTAGAAATATGTATGACAACTGATGGCTATAAGTTTGTTGACAGAGGCCCCATCCAAAGCTCCACCATCAGAGCATACAAAAACCTACAGTACAAGAACTGCGATGTTGTGCAGACTTCTCTGAATAGCTTGTTAGAAGTCATTTAGATTATGAACATCAATGCTTCTGTTTTTCAAATTGATCACCAACAGACCACGTTGTTTTCCCCAAAGGTTAACCCACCCATTCTACTGGGGTGGACGATGCCCTTGATTAGCCACATTTCTCATGGAAAGTCATGAGTTAGCAGCCTGACTTTCACCTCTAAAAAGGCACTAGACTCCCTCCATAAATGATAATGTGGAAAGGCAGCAGGAATGGAGGATGGCTTGCACATTAGCAGCACGCTTGAGCTGATGCAGGTGGTCATAACTTATTGCAGATGGAGGAAAAAATTGCTAACATATCTCACAGGACCACAGTATTAAGTATGTACGTACAATACCATATGTAAGAGTTTGAAACCGCAATGACTTCCTCAGAAGAAGCATTGTTTAGGGAACGGAATGATGAAATCTTTTCTTTCATCTGGAGGAAAGGGTCCCAAAGGAAAAGAGTGATGAGAAGTTTGTTTATCATTTTTAAATGAGCTGCTAGAAAAGAAGATAAATATCGAAACATTTTCATCCTGAAAAGAAGAGAGACATTTTGGTCTTCTATTTTTATCACTTAACAAGGCAATGGCATGAAAACAGTAAGGGATCTTCACCATACACCAAGACATCGTATGTGTTGCAGGAGAAGGAAATGTCTCTCTTGCCCACAGTTTAAAAAGAGGGAGTGAGCTGGTGGGTTCTTCAAGGGCCTAAGTTAAAATGTCATCTATTTAAATTGCAATCCAATCTATTTAACTGGCAAATGTATGCTTCTAGTTTGAAATGTAACAGACTTCATAAGTTTCGTACTTAAAACCCAGGAAAAGAAACCACCCATGGCTTCAGTCTATGATTTCAGAGAAGAAATTGGGGTATATTGTGAACATACGTAGTGTGGCTCTGGGAATCTCTACAGATGCCATTAACCCTCCAATTGCTAAAAAGTGAAGAAGATGCTCTGCTAGGCTGGAGGCAGAGAGATTTTACTCAGTTGTTTCTGATTTAGGGATGTAGCAGTTCTACAAGAAAGATTACCGAATCATCCATTCAGATTCTCCTTGTACCCTCTGATTTAACCTACTTCCCAAACCACGCTGAGTTCTCCAGACACTGTCCTGGGTGCACTATGATTAAATCTGTTTTTCTAGGCTAAGGAGCCTCTGTAGCATCACAGGGAAAAGGCTCAGATTGGATGTAATAGCAATACAAGTTGTTCTCCTGTTAACAAATATTTAATCCACCAAACATCATAAACACGGGTGCAAACATTTTAATAAGCTACTGTGTAGCCATTAAATATTGAAATCTGTTCTTAATTAAGTGCTTTGTTTGACATAAAAATCCTCATTCTCAGTGCAAGATTTAGCCCTGTACCAACACAGGGGCAGCAGCATGACATGATGTGTTAGACCATCTGTGTTTACAATCACTGACTTTCCTAATGTATATATGAAAATGAGGTCAAGCCTCAAACAGGTTGCTTTATTTAGTTAGAAGATGACTCAGACTGTTACTAGACATCAAAATCCATGACTTCTCATAGGTCTGACCAATTACAGAAATGAACCGCTCCATTGAAACAGCACTTGTGAAAGTTTTTCACATTTCTTTGAAAAATATGCGGTGTTGTAGAATTACATAAATTTATCCATTTTTTTTACCTGTGAAAATGCGTACGCTGAAAATTAGAGGGAAACACAACAATAATTTCAAGATTTCATAAAATCAAAACCAAGTCCCTGGTTGACTTTTTTTTCCTTTCCCTTTGGTTTATAGAGTTTTTACCGTCAAACAGAACAATGATATACAGTTTCACTATTAAATTATGTCTTCCAGGCCCATCCAACTTTTAAATATCCTTTTACTGTTATTATTTCTAAAGACAAGGATAATTACCGACAGATTAAGAGAAGATGAAATTCAGCTATACAGTCATTACCAAAAAGAATTATACCATCAAAAGTCTTATATTGCATTAGTAAGGATATTGCTATTGAAGGAGGCCAAACCTCTGGATGAAGGAGAGACTTGGCATGGGAAGAGAGGAAAGACAAAGACACCACGGCACTGTGGAGAAGTTCATACATCAAAATAGCTACATCAAAACAAAGCCACTCCTTGTGAGAACTGTAGCCACAACTACCAGCACGCTGCAGAAATTCATATATAAGGCATGAACTCTCTCAGTCTCCCTTATAATTAACATATCCTGGAAAAAAATTCTACAACCTGAGAGATTACATCCTGCAAATATAGGTATGTTGCCTACCCTCTACAACTCTGAACCTAATGGCAATAAACTTTTCCCAAGAATAGGGAATGAAACTCAGAGGGTAGTTTTAAACACTTACAAGACACAAATCCCCACGCTGCCCAGAGTTACATTTCAGCCCATGCAAAAAGACACCAAGCACTAGCCTTCTGAAATTCTAGGCTACTATATCCTCACAATGTTTGGTGGTCTCCTAAAATCATCAGTGCCTGTAGCCATGTGATAATTGGGCATTCTTTTAGAAAAACAGTCATGCCTCTAGCTTTCAAAGTTTAAAAAAATAAAAAAATAAAAAACCCCGTAAACTGTACTAGCTTGTATAGGCAGATGGCAAATAAAATTTAAAGAAATGCAACTGAAACTTATTTAGACTCTCTAATTATAATTGGCTTGAATTTTTATCACTGGGGCTGGCAAAGCACTAACTTCTATAAATGTATGAAGGGTTGGGACACCCAGGATGGTGAAGAATTATCTACAGTGACTCCTAGAATTATAAAGAGCAAAAGCTGCATTAAATCATAGTAAGAACATTTAGAAAAATAATGCTAAAATATGGAAGATTGCAGACATCATTCTCAGGCACCATTTTTCTTTTCTTTTTCCTATGCCTTTGATCTAGAGAAAGGCAATAAAAGTAATACAAGCTATGAAAGGGAAAAAATATATAAAAGAGAGGCATTGGAGGCCCATTCAACACAATCAGTTACAGGGAATGAAGGACAATACATATTTCAGGCTAGTTTCTTTAGAACAACTATGGTTTCCTAGAACATTTTTGACCATTTATAGACCTTGCTATACGTTCTATCCCAATAGGCTTTAATACTGCACAAAGACTTTTACTAAGCAGTTTCTAGCCCATCAACCCTTTGTTCTAAATTAGTCATTATGAGAAATATTTTTGAATTGCTTTATGTTTAACTTCGATAGCAAAAGACAAATAAATAAGCACTTGGCCATAGATCCTCAAAGTACTGTTTTAGAGTGATCAGGTAGGGATGAATTTGCTTAATGACAGCACAAATAATCAAAATAATTTTTTGTAGGAAAGGTGCACTACAGATAGCAAACAGCACCATAGCTCCTCCAGACTGCTTCTCCATTGTACTCCCACTTGATCTAGAGGAAGTACTATGAGAGATGAGATAAAAAAAAAGCAACATACAGGCTTTTTGATGAAAGACCTAGAAAATATGGAAAAGTTCACCTCCCCATACATGGGACAAATGCCATTTCTGTCACTGTTAAGATGAGGTGTGCCCAAAAGACTTAAAACAACCAGGAATGCTGTATTTGCTGGCTTCATAAAAGGTTCTTTTGTTTCAAATTCTTTTCTGCATTTTTCTGTTAAAAATTCTGTTTTGAAAATTTACAGGAAAGTTTCAAAATATTGAAGCCATCTGTTTCAACATTTTCCTCTGCATTTTGACTTGTTCTATTTTTTCACTTTGTATTATTTCTAAAGTATGAAGTAAAAAGACAGGTGAAAATTTTTAATAATGATTTCAAGTAAGTTTACACTGTTTTGATTGTATCTTCATACTTTTTTTGCAATTTTTGTATTAGGACAGAATTTTTGGCAAGCATCGGTATATTTTGACAAGCCAATGTCTTTTAAAAAAAAAAAAACAAAACCCACTGGAATAACAGAAGTATGTGACAGTAAAAAATAGAAGAATATATAGTTTATTTTCAAGGATTTTTATCCAACAACCTTGGCTACACACACTAGACAAGACAACTTAACAATACTTAGAGCAACCAAAGCAATCATTTATACACAATAGTCCTACCTTTATAAATTCTTATCATCTGTAAAAATGAAAACAGATCTCTGTAATAACAGTATGCATTCAAAAGACTAATTAAATTGATCCAAAAACCCCCATCTTCTTTAGCTATGATTTCACACCACCAGCATTCACTTCCTATCAAGACTAAGTAATGTCATATATATTGTTGAATTTTGTTTCTGAAATCCCAACACCTATGCCATAAGAGGAGGCCTGAAACTGCCATCTTTGGCCACATCTGTGACATCTACTTGGGAGTGTGAGAAATCAAACACAGTTAGAAGAGATTTTTGGCACTGACATACCTGAGAGGAATTAATAGAGGAGGAAAGCAGGTATGGAGAATCTGATGTGGAACTGATAACACAGATCTGAAACAAGGAAAAAAAAAAAAAACCAAACAGTTGGTGAGCTTCACCTTTCTCATCCATAAATATTCTCTCAATCAAAAAAAAATGCATTTTCTGTAGGACAGGAGGCAAACATGCCTTCCTAAGAATTGCACAGCTTCTACTTAAAGAAAAAAATATGGAACATGGAGCCACCACTAAAACACTAATTTTCTTAAACTTTAGAAGTAGTAAAATTTTATTTTCTATTTATTCATTATCATATGCTACTTTTAATTACAATGGAACTTGGACTACCTATTGATTTCTATAGGATGTGGCCAATCTGGGAATTCCCAAGAATTGTCTGAATAAAAATATTCAGTTCAATATTCAAGTTATATTCAGCAGAGTATAGAAACACATCTGCACATAGCTTTTATTTCTTTCTGAACTATCATAGCCACAATAGAAGGATCAGTGGGAGCATGTCATTCATACAGTAATAAATAGAAACCGAAGTGGGAACTGCTAAAATGAAATCAGGAGTTAAAAGCCACTTGTTGTTATTCCTTGCACTCTATAGTGTGACGCAATTATATAATAGACATAGTTAATTTCAAACATCCCAGGTACAAGGTGGCTATCAAATCCTGTTCACACCAAGTGCTAAATTATACCATGAAGACGCCTCAGTACTTTCAATAGCACCATTAGTTGAATAAATGCTGCATAATACAAGCATTAGCATTCAAATCTGCCCATAATTTCTAAAATGAAATGTGATCACTTTGAGTACTTACTTGAAGAAAAAAGTCCTATGGTTAGCTATTAGTATTACTAACACAATCACTGAATGTATATGTACAATTTCAGTCAAAAAAGTGTGTGTGTGTTTACATATATATATATATTTGGCATGAATCTTCTATTTATTTGTTCTAAACTGTCTGTAAAATTCTTATTCGAAAGCCAACTTCCAAATACTTAGGGATAGACATTTGGAGCTACGTTTGTGATAAATAGCTTGAAAAGTGGAGATCTACATCTAGAGTCTGAATTTTTATTTAGTGATGTTAATGAGAGTGCTCTCACAAATTTTAGTGGCAGAAGTGGCTACTTTTTATAATGCACTGTCACACAAGCATTCTTAAGGAAGAGCTGTGTTCTTAGGGACTGAAACTTTAGCTGCAGCAGCATGCTGCTTATGTCAGAGCTCTGAGATTGCTTCGTTATTCCTCCCCTGAGAGTTCCATGGATTTGGTTCAAGCACCATTGAATGTGATGCTGTATTAATTGCCCTGGAGGGTAGCAAGGCCTTTGAACTGTGGCTGTGAGTGATATTTTGTTATAAGACATGTGTCAGCACTTGGCTGGTTAACTCTAGGGCTGGGTTGTACAGCATGCTGGGACCAAGTATCTGGAAAACTACTTTGCATCCTAATCTTACATCTGTTTTCTATCAAGCTGTGAGATTGACTGGCCATTCTATCAGAGAAGCATCATTCTGGAATAGACAGTCTAAGTGAAAATATTGTACTGTCAAAGAATATTAAGGATGTGCCATCATTTCGCATAGTTCATAAAAACAGCTGGCAGATGGAAACACCAAAGTAATATAGTGGCTGACGCACTACCCTTTACCTCACAGAGGAACAATCTGTGCCCAACTTGGTACAGTAGAAACTAAAGTTAAAACAGTTCCTCAGTCCTACTTGTCTCTGTGTTTATGTGTATAAATTTTCTCTGGATACAACTGCAGGCAGAGTCCCTATCACATAATCATCTATCACATAGTCCATTATCATGAGAATTAGAATAACACCACTGAAAGGGGCTACAAGAGCCTTCTCCAGGCTGAACAACCCCAACTCTCTCTGCTTGTCTTCACAGGAGAGGTGCTCCAGCCCTCTGATCATCTTTCATGGCCTTCTTCTGGACTAGCTCCAACAGGTCCATGTCCTTCTTATGTTGGGAGCTCCAGAGCTGGATGCAGAACTCCAGGTGAGATCTCACCAGAGCAGAGTAGAGCAGCAGAATCAGTTCCCTTGACCTGCTGGCCACATTGCTTTTGATGTGTTGTGAGTACACATTGCTGGCTCATGTTGAGCTTCTCATCAACCAACTCTCCCAAGTCTCCTCGGGTCTGCTGTCAAACCATTCTCCAACCTGCCTGTATTTGTGCTTGGGATTGCCCTGACCCAGCTGTAGGACCTTGCATTTGGCCTTGTTGAACTTTGTGAGGTTCATACAGACCTACCTCCCAAGCCTAGTCCAGGTCCCTCTGGGTGGCATCCCTTCCCTCCAGTATGTCAACTACACCACACATCTGTGTATCATCAGCAAACTTACTGAGAGTGCACTCACTACCACTATCCAGTCTATTACAAATTCCCTGACTAAGCAGGGAACTAAACTTGCCACTATTAACAAACAAAATCTCTCTCTCTTTCCAAAAGGAATGAGATACACCTTTCTCCTTTTGTCCCCAATAATAATAGTGTTTGGTAGTAGTTGTTAGTCTCTTTAGTTGAGAAAGTATACATGGGGTTCAAGTGGATGCATGAAAAGGTAATCATAAATTCACAAGATATGCTAACAATGGGCCACATGCATCTACATATTGACATGTAGAGCAGAAATTTATTATATGATTTCTGCATAAAATAACAAACCTTCCCTAGTCATTTATTTGATTTAAGGTCCCTTCCAATTCTACCTATTCTATGATTCCAAAATATCAGTCAAATATTAAAAAAACGACTAAGAACCCATAATACATGTTAAACGACAGACTTTTTCTTTTTTCTTTTTTTCTTTTTTTTTTTAAATCGCTTTAATCCATTACAGAAAAAGTATTTAGGAGAAAGTTGTTGATATTTGAAGTTGAATATTAAACAAGAATGTCACCTTAAGACTGAAAAGAGAATAATTTTGTAAATGGACGATGCAGTATTTCAGAATGTACAGTCTAACTCCTTTAACTTTTCTATGTCACACCCTGTGACACAAAAGAAACACAAACTATAGTCATAGTCTTTTGGTCTTGGACAAAGTTGTCCTTCATATTGCTGGTAATATGAATAATGGCAAAATATTATTAACACACCTGCAAATTCAACCAATATTTAACTTCCTCTTCAGATTTTATTCAGTATGATGACATCGATTTTGCTTCTATGCAACAGTACAAAAATTTGAAAAGAATCTTCTCTGCAAAGACAAAATACCCCACAGACACTTGTGTTTGATGATCAAAAAGTTAAATAATAATCTCTTGCTAAGTAAAATCTTTCTTGCTAAGTATCATCTACTTTGCTAGTGCCCAGTGCGATCATTGAAGCTGATGGAAAAAGCTCCCATTAAAGCAAATAAATGCACTAAAAGAGATAATAATCTCCTTAACAGGAGCAAGGGGTTCATACCACAGGACACTCTGCGCCATTACACTTCCTTCTTTGGCTCAGATCCCTTACCGGTGCAGTACTGGCATATATTAAATTCAGCTGTTGACTGCCAGAGTCCATCTCTAAATGTAAGCAGTACTTTTTCACATCCTAAGATGCGACCCTGTATTTAGTTTCAAAGGAAAAAGAGCTAGCTAGAAGTCTCCAAATCTAAACTGTCAAAAGAGAAAGTTTTTGCACTAAACAGCAGTATAGTTTGTAGGCGTTTACTAAGATAGCCCATCAGGTTGACATTTGATATGTAAATTGTATAGTAAACCTGACAGCTCAAATATTAATGCATCCACCTAGTTCTATCTTACACAGTTACTACTGCAACAGACTTTTTGAAAGCAACCTTGATATCCATTTCAAATCTGGCTGACTTTTCAAGTTGACATCATATCAACCCAGTTTATTTAGAACTAGCTATTTGCAGACAGCTCAGTCTATGATTATTAAATTAATTGCTGATGGAAGTGACAAGTAATATTTTGTATTCATATTCTCTCTTAGTTTTTAATCAGCTAAAAAAATCCTCAACATACACAATATATTTGATCATTTCAATTGAAAGCACTGAAATGCCTGTAGGCCAAGAGGTTACACTAAACCATCCCTCTCTCGTAGTTGCTCGCTCTGCAGGATATGTTTTCTCCTCATAATAACCTGATATCCACAGAGGTAATGAGTTAAGATTTCCAGGGCAAAGTCAAATACTCATAGCCATCCAAAAGAAACAGTTCTGCTGTACTGCAAGCAATGGAATAGGCACTTTCAAAGCACTAGTGTTGTTTACAGCCTCGTGTGCTGTAAGCTGGGGGCTGCAACAACACAGACCTCAGCATCATTCTGGGTGCTGAACAACTTTGCTTCCTGCTGAGATCTGCAAGAGCTCCTTGCAGGACCATCTCCGCATCTTGCAACACTGAGCTGCAGAGTAGAGGGGAGCTGCTTTATAGGATGGGATTTCTGGGCTGCACATGGGCTAGCAAAAGTTAGTTTTTCTGAATTCTGTTTATATCAGCAAAGAATCCTTTGTGACAGTGTAATGTTCCCTAGGAAGGATGGAAACACCCCTATAATTAAATGTACCCTGTAAAAAGCAAATTGTAGGCTGAGGGAGTATACAAAATCAAAAACATTGCTATACAACTGAATAGAAAGCTGGAGTCATTCCTTTAAGGTATTTGTCATCAGATTGGACCACAAAAAAAAAAAAAAAAAAAAAAACAAAACCTACCAGCTTCTTTCCCCACAACAGATATTAAGTGCTGTTTCCAAAAATATTTTTAAAACTACCTTGGATTCATTCTTTCATTTTTGAACAACAATTTATAAAAATCATTATCCAATGGTCATTTGAGAGATACAATGATAAATAAAACCCAAATGTTTACCTCATTAATTGCATGTGACCTTCATTTTCAAGTTTCCTTTTTATTAATTTCAAATCTCTGACTCATTTCTTATCTAGGCCAAAAAAAGATTTCCTTTGGTTTTAGTAATAATCTTTCTCAGTCCTCCATGTTATTTATCAAATGACTCCATCTGTTCCTTAAGAGAACTCATCCAAAACCAATAATTTACAAGCAGGAACAAGGAAAATAATTTCTTGCCAATCTCATTTTCTCTAAAAAATAATTGGAAGATATAGAAAGAGAATGTACATGTAGAGTACAGTATTTTAGGGAATCATTAAATTTTTGAGGACATGTTTTAATGCCAGAACACTGAAAAACAGCAGAAACAGATTTTAGGAATGCTGAACTGCAAATATTCAACCACGGACCAAAATCTGGTAATGGTATGATCTAGCTCAGGACAAGCATATATCTTGATAAATAGTGATAGTGAGACACTTAAATTTACTAGATTATGTGGGGCCAAAAAACTGAAGTCAATGGTATTGGTATTATGGCTGTAAGATCATTTGCTTCATATATAAGAATCTCACAGATTCAATGAAAAAAATATATATTGGAACTATTAGATACCAACTTTTCTCAGTGAGAGGAATATAATTCATTTTTCTTCCTTTTTAAAAACCTATTCTGAAACTAAATATTTGTTGTTCTAACAATTACAAGAAATACATTCACAAAACAAATGCAATATTGATTGTGATCTGCAGTAGATATAACAAGCTCCCAGTTACACTAAGTATGTTAGCTCCTGACTTTTTGATCAAAAGGTCCTGATATGCCTAAAATAAGATTTTTTGATGTAGCTAGACTCCAAATATTATTTTGCTTACTTTCTCTCAGACTTTAACTCTGCTTCCATCCGTTCTGCTTACTGGCCTATTTTTTGCAGCAGTTTTCTTTTGCTGCTAAAGAAAATATGGGTATTTCTCTGCCAGGACCAAATTGGCTGTCAATTTTCAATCCAGTTGATTCAGACAGTTTAATCTCTCTCAAAGGAAGAGAGGTTGGTGGCACAATTTGTCTCTTCCCCTAGCACCACTAACGAAAACAGAGAAAAGAAATCTTTCTACTCTTCCCAGTTAAGATTAATTGACCTCCCCCTTCCCACCATGGTCATGGGGAAGGGCACTGCCTTCCTGGGTCTCCAGACCATACAAGTTGAAAGGAGAAAGTAACTGCTAACTGAAAAGAAGCAGCAGACTGTTCCTAGAAGACAGAGAAAGGAGGAGGTAACAGCAGAAAACTCTAATATCAGCCAAGAAAGCAAAAGGTGGCAGTACTTGTATTGATAAAAATGGCAACCCGGTTAAAGGCCCCAGAGATCATTATTTAGAAGAATGCAATTCCTAAGGTGTGTATAAACTATAAATATAAAATAATTAGCTTATAATAAAAAGCTGTTGGCAAGAATGATATAATGCACCATAAATTATTTGGCTGGATTAGCAGATAGTAGTAAAATTGCTCCTAATAATAAAATTTGCCCTGTTTTTCTGAGGACATAGTAAATTCTGGTGATAATAGCCTAATCCCTGAAAAATTACTCCTTTGTTTTCAACATCAGTATTTGGAAAAGCCAATCTCTGTGTTACTACCTCATACCAGATGGTCAAGCAATAACCAGGGAAACATTTTAGCACTACTGCAAAGGTTAGATTATTCCTTTTTTTAAAGAGGAATAAAGCATCCCAAATTTCAGGTTTCATGTTATTTTGTGTGTGTACTTCCAGTTTATTGAGAACTAACACCAGATTTCCCAGCAGCCTTCAAAAAGTGTCCTGATGAGACTGTTCAAAGCCCATCCTGCCCAACACGTTGACGTCACTGAATGTGACAGACAATTGATCCCATACTCATTTCTCTGCATTTTGAAATTAAACACATTAGGTAATTGGAACACTGAAGCAAATATAACTGTTCAGATATTTCTCATGCTTTATCCTAACTTCGTAGTGCCTGTGACTCAATGAGAGTAAACAACCTGTTTTCTATCCAATCAAGCACCATATCTTTTCCTGCTTGGGATGGTACACAAGAATATTTAACAAGGTTTCACAGGCATTTATTACTGTTTTCATCTTAGCCCCTATCAGTATTTTGGTAGAAAGACAAGTACTTATTCTTTCCACAGTACTTTCTGCTTTTGATTTTTAACAGTCCATTTAAATCAAGCTACTTGGTGATCTTGGGAAGAACCTGCAACTTTCAGATCTTTCTGAGCCAGCTCAGCAAAGTGATGATATAACATCGAAGTCAGTCATGAAAGCTTCTGTATTTCTGTTAGGGTGCCAGAGCAATGATGGATCTCATATGTCACAAGGGCAATCCATGCCTTGGCCTTACAGGACTTGAGAAATGACCAAAGGAAACACCCACCCACTTCACAAATGGATGATCTCTTAAAGATGCAGGGAAACGGTAGATGATGTTGAAATTCAGGGGAGGAGGGACAAGGAGGGATGTCAGAATGTACAGAAACACAAGAACGTATAAAGTCTAGCTCCTTTGTTGGTTATTGGTAATCTCATTTTCAAAGGCTCAGTGGATTCTCCTTAATATAGCACACCTTCAAATGGACATAATAAAATTAATAAAATCATTTTAAAGTTGAAAACAGTATGACTCTGTCTTTCTGGTTTAGTAGGATTCAGCCAAAGCGAGTAAGAGAAAAAGACCATTTTTTTCCCCAATAGAAGCAGAAATCTCACAGGGGACTTAATTTCACAGAGCTTCTAGCTGTGTCTGAGCACTATTCAAAATCCTGAGATTTTTGTGCATAAATTGTTATAAAAGCTTACCAAGACATTGTCATTGAAGCAAGAGTGGTAGCTAATGGATTGGTCTTATGAAAAAGATACATGCATATTTTCTTTAATAATTTATAAAATCACTTGGATACTCTTTTCATTCAAGGTATACTGATAATGGATCCCATTAAATATGCTGCATCCACAGGTATTTGTAAACTGGCCTCTAGTTAAAGAGCAAAGATTCAAATTTTCTGACAAAATACTACATTTTCAGTAAAAATCTCTATGAAATAAGAAATTATACTGAATTTATGGGTAGTGATGCCTGTTAATTAAAGCAGATCTACGTTGTATACTGTGGGCAAGCTTGCCTCACCTACGCTGCCAAGCCAACCAAAAGAGAGGAGTCATAAATTAGTCACTGATTAGGTACAATTAGTAGAGCCTGAGTGCTTTGCCTAATATATTACCTTATGTATAATCTATTCCTCTATACAAGTACTTGGTCTGGAGCTGCCTCACATCCCACAGGATGTAACTAGGAACAGAAAGTGCGATATGCTGTATATTTCTCATAGGTATCCTTATAGGGATAATTGTTTAGCAAGCTGCAGGGAGCAACATGTTAGGAAACTTGATTGTATGAATGTAAGAAAACAGTAGTAAAATTAGTATCTAGGAAGGGTTTACTCATTTATCAGTCAACATGTATTGATATTGGACATGAACATTTGACTAGTGATAAAGAAACATTCAAAGACAAATATTCCTTCAAAAGAATTAAACTGCAGTTCACAGAGATAAGGAGTTAGTAAAAGTTTTGCGGTCAACAGTTTAGGTACAACATTCTGCACTGCAAAGTGCTGAAAAAATCCCAAACTTCTCTTGTGCTATATATTCCTGAGCTAACAGATACAGAGTCAGACATCTGAATCTAGGAAACAGGTTGAGAGAAGTACAAAATTCTTTTTATGAGTATCTAAGAGTATGATGGGTACTTCAAACGGGAAGAGAAAAGATTTCAAAAATACCATCTTTCTGAGTTTGGAGCAGTGCATATGAAAGTTGTGTTGTCCTTCACTTTGACTTTCCCTTGTACCAAAAGTATATTACTTGTGATCAAACGTCAGATTGATATGACTAAGTTGTGCTGATCTGCCAATATTACCAGCTTTTCTGATCTGATAAGATGTTCATTTCAAAAATACTTTATCAAAGAAAGATGAAGGTCTCAATGTCCTTCCACCATGTGATTTAACACTCAACATTGTTTTACTCCAATGACTGCATTGTTTACAACATAAGCAGCAGATGCCACAATTTAAAAATAGAGATGTTACTTGTTTGGTGATTTTTATTACTTTTTATTAATTTCATCCTGGTTTCAAAATGAGAATGAAAACATGCAATGAAAACATGCAACCTTCATGCTAGTCCTGTTCATTGTTGCTTCAAATATTTTGTATTATTAGTTGGCTTGCTAGGATATGCTAATACTTATGATGCTGATATTCCAAATTATTTCCTACCTACTAATACACTGGAACGAAATTTCAACTAGGGTCAAGTCACCTTGAGGACTCTGCTTCCTTAGGGAGAAATATAATGACCCTCCTTCATCTTTCCATCCCTTTTTAGTGTACAGAAGAGCACACTAAAAGCAGCACATCATGGAGAAGAAAGCCTACAAGTTTGAGGAAAAAAAAGTGATATCCTTGAAAAATGTGAAACAGAACAACTGCAAAATCTAGGCGCATACAGAGTGAATGGTTTTGTTGTTCCTAACTCAAAAGTAAAAGCCAGAGACAATAGAAAGACAAGTAATATTAATAAAGACAACTTTAGAAAGCTACCGGCTTCCTCAACCACATTTCCAGCTGGTGCACATTAGCAGAGCTCCACTGAAGTCAAAGGCAACAAGTTTGCCAGCAGAAACCTAGTACTAAGCTCAACAGAGATTAACTGAAGGTGGGATGAACTTGAGACGTGTAACACTGAGCTAGGTTTGTTTCCTCATGGCTTGCTGCTCATCAAAATGTTTGTGTAAAACTAAATTGCATATGTCTACCCAAGAAACTAAACCAGGTTTGATGAAAGACAAACAGGACCTGTGGAGTTATTGCAGGCGTTTGTTTACTTAATTTAGCTTCAGTCCATGCTTTGTTAGAAGTCATCGTACAGCCTTGCTAGTGAATTCAAAATGTGAGCTATTAGTGACAACCACAGGGAGAAACCTATTCACAACATACTTGTTTTCCATTGCATTTGGAATACAACGTTGAATTTATAAAAGGTACCTATATGGGACAAACAAATCAGCTGTTCTCTGCAAGCAATTTCCACATCTCTAAGATACGAACAGCATCTCAGTTTCTCTCTTAGCTGGAGAGAAAAGCCATGAAATATTACAACCAATAGCACCAGGGCTAATAATTACTGATGACTTCTTATTCTATGTTTCTAAAGACATGTGATATGTGTCTTATAAAAGGTTAAATGTGCAGGTGTTTAGCAACTACAAAAACATGTTTTAAATGCATTCAAAATATTTTTAAATTTTAAATATGTAAATGCCGTCCAACTACATTATACTTCTAGATTAGAATGTGTATATTAAAATATAATATTTACAATGAAAACTCCTGCAATTAAAATATTAATTTGCAGCAGCCTCTGTATTTTCTGTAAGAGCATAGTGATCCTGAATTTTTTTCCTTCCAAACATACAAAGTACTTTCAGCTTTCTTTTCAAAATGGCTTTCCAATTAGTATTTCAGTTGAATCAAGAAAATATTTTACGTATATATATTACAGATATATCGCCTTGTGTCTGGATTTTCATTAAGAATGAAAACAAATTCCCAAATCCCGGGATTTTCAAATCCTGTGTTTTGCTGGACTCAATAGTCAAAATTATTTATTACTGTAAAATATAGAACAGCAGCTTAAAATAAAATAAAAGTAGTAAAACTTTTCTTTGCATCATAGACACAGACAGATTATTCTTCACTATGGAATCACACTCCCCCTCCTCCCTCCAAATTGCTCTGTTGCATTAAAAAGTTTAAAAGTGTTAAGATTCTGCTGGCAGAAATGTGGTTGTGTTCTTTTCACAAAAAAGAGTGGTGCTTCACATAAAGCCACAAAATTGCAAGGATCAATTCTAATATTAATCTACCATTGTATCAGAAATTAATTACTATATAATTAGGATTATATAATATGAGAATAGAATTTTTAACACTATCAACAGCTGTTTGAAACTACATTTGTCTGAAAACACTGTAAAAAACAGAAAACTTCCTTTCACAAACTCCATGGCACTAAACTTGCCAGCTGTGTAGCAAAGGCTAGTGGAAACTGTTTCTTATGCAAGATGCCCTATTAAAAAAATAAACTTGTGAATCTGCAGCATGACTAATACAGCTCTTCCCCCCCAGCTCCTGNCAAGAAATTATCAGAAATATCTACCACAGGGAACTACACATCTAATGAAAACAAAAATGATGTGAACCTCAAGGGTAATGATAGCTCAATGTCTAATTATCCAAGATGAATTTTTGATGACACCTACTCTGGCCAATTCATTTGCTAGTCAGCAAAGAGTGCTGTTGGCAAGGAGGGTTAAACAGAAGCCTGGAAAAGTAACAAGAGACAATAGGACTGAAAATGCTGGAGCCAGAGGGGTCCTAATTCTTCAGCCACTTCTCTCAGGGGCAGAAGTAAGATTTGAGGGAGCCAAGGGAGTCAAGATAGGGTTAAACCAGAGGAAGAAAAAAAGAATGTCAGCAGACCTGGGAAGCCTCCTGCAGTATCCAGGGTGAGCATTTACCACCCCTACAAAACCCAGTCCAAGCCGAGCGCTCCAACCTCTCCCTCTGACCCAGAGCCTGGGTACCACACACAATTGCTCAGCCTGCTCTGCCATTCCTCACCCTGGCAGACAGGCTCTCTGCCAGGGCTGAAGTACAGCACCCAGACAGCCCATCACTCCCCTGTACACGTTTACTAGAAGTTGCATGTGCCCCTGCCATGGCCTTCAGGGCTTTGTTCATCATGTGATAGTGTTCATATTCCTCTCCAACAACCTGCGGCACTGGTCTCAAGACTTTGGCCAGAAAAAGATGAAAGGAAATCACTTTGGTTGCTGGTCAGCAATAAAATAAAAAGTGGCTATAAAACAGTAGAAACTAGGCATATGAAAGGCCACATATATAAATCAGCACAGCTCCATTAAACTCCTTTTTAACAATCCCAAATGCCAGCACCAACACCAGTTGGAAGGTAAGTTACACTTACTTTCTGTAGCCTGCTTGGACATTCAGGACATCATGTGGCAACAGCATTAGTTCACTGTTGCTAAGGTTCTCCAGCACAAGGAGAAAAGTCTGCTGGAAAAGACTCATGAAAATTTCATTTACTTGGATTTAGAAACTTTATTGGTGTAAACTATTTCTTCTGCTCTAAAGAAGAGACCTCTGCAAGATACTATGTTTTTGTGGGAAGCTCAAAGAGTGGGGAAAGACAAGGAAACAGTATAAACAGACATAATTTTTCTTGTTTTCTTCCTCTTCTTTGAATTTTACAAGTTTGCAACCAGCGAAGCTCAAGTTTTTGATCTAGAGCCAAGTAGACAATCTTTTTAACTGAAGCCAGCATTTGCTATAGTAAAAAGCTTCCAGCAGAACCTTGTATCTTGTCATTTTCAGTAATCCTACTATATCCCACCCAGATTATTTTTTTCTAGGCCATAAATTTTTTCTCACCCACTAACCTACCACCCACTGATCTCCATTCTTTCCAAAGCTTGTTACAGATAGATTTAGTTACAATTCTCTCCTTTTTCTTTTTTTTCATGAAGCAGAAGCACTGTGTCCTACCTGCATAACTCATTGCTCATTCTGTCTGAGAAGCTACTGAGACTACTAGTATCTCACCAAGATGTTTATTTTAGACTTTTCTCTAGCAGAAAAGAGCAGTGCGACAAAGGAGGTGTGTATAAGAGATAAAGCAAAGATCTGACTAAAATAAATCTAGAGAAGATCTGAGGTATAACCTGTCCCTCAGTGCTGGAGAATATAAACAAATCAGTTGTGTTAGATTTGGACTTGCTTGACTTAAAATGAATTTCTGCAATACCATCAGGCATTAATATTGACATTTCATGGTATTTAAGATGCTATTTACACTCTGCACACTACACACACACAAGTCAGTTTACCTTCAATACAAACAGCTGGCTACTCATTTGGGAAGCCAAGGTGGGACAGTGTGGCCACTATCACTTTACGACCCTTAAAAGATTACTGAACAAGGACTGCAATCCAAAATAGCTCCAGAGACTGCCCCTTCTATTTGAAGTTGACTGTAGTCACCACCTGTACGTAGAAAAGATAAATAAATAAATAAATTAGTGCTGCTCTGTACTATGTCTTTTTACCAGGCATGCTAAGCCACCAAACTTACGCCTGTCAGGCTGGCCACAGACAGTGGCCCTGTAACATAGAATAATACAATCATTTAAGTTGGGATGAGACCTGAAGTCCAGCATCATCCTCAAAGCAGAACCGACTTCAAAGTTAGATTCCTTAGGGCCTTCTCCAGTTGAGTTCTGAACGGCTCCAAGGATGGCGATTCAACAGCCTGTCAGAGCCCTGTTCCAATGTTTGACCAACCTCATTATGAAAACCAAACATTTCTTATGCCCATTCGTAAGAAATATCCCAGTGACAACAAGATCTAAAAGAGAGCAACAAACCACGTTAAAATATTTTAATAATTTCATGATATATGGTAAAGACTCTGCTTGCAAGTGGTGGCAGTAGTATGACTTCGGGGTTACTTTGTTTGTCCTGCTGTAACTGAACACAAACACAATAGCTGTGGCAAGACTTTGCTGTAGCAATGTGTGTTTTAGCATGAACATGGTGCCACCATTCTCCCGTTCTCAGCTGGGCCATCCCAAGCTTCTCTTCAGAGCAGATGCAGCTGAAGATATTCTTGTGATATTTTCACCATCAAGCTTCTACAGTTCAGTTTTCCACATTTTAGAAATTACTTTCCCTTCTTCCAGACCCAGGCATGTGCTAAGTTCCCTTAGGCAAAAACATGATATCATTGATGCGTTTATACTCTAACCTTCTACCAACAAGAAAAAGCAAATTAACGATTTGAAAGAGCAGTTATTTGATACAACTTGATTCAGTTATGTTTATTTCCAAAGAATGCCTTGAGTAGGGTTGATCTAAACCAGTGACAAGCACTGCTTTCTGCTGTATACCTACTCTAAGACTAAATTAACAAACTCTTTAAGTATGTAATCAGGTTATAAAAATAAAGTACAGCAAAGAGAAACTAACCTGTTTGTTTTGTAGTAATGTATGTGCTGTACCTAGACCTTAATTAGACCACATAGTAAGAGACTTTTATAGACAGATTTTTATAGATGCTTTTCCAGACATGCTATGTTCCTGATATTCCTCCTCCAAGCCTCAACCCACACCTTGCTAAATAACTTTTATAGGTCTAATTAAACAGGCTGGTGATTCAGCAGTAATCCTATTAAACCAACAGTGCTTGAGAACTGGCATTCTTACTACAGCATCCTCCTTTCTTTCCAGTCAGATTCCATAAAAAGAGCTACTGGTAAGATCTTAGGACTTTTCTATATTGCACAACCTGATGTCATCCTCAAAACGCCTCGCCTAGTTTTGTGTGAGCTGGGTTGTCTACAACAGCTCAACGCAGCACCAAAAAAGACATATTAACTCTACTGCCAGAAGCACCATGGCAGCAGTGGTGTTCCACTGCACCCAAGTTAATTACATGCTTTTCTGCTATAGTCCTCTTTCTTATGGAACTAGAAAAGAGCAAGTACTATTCATCAGAGACACCCCCTGAGATCTTTTATGCCTAATATTGTTGAAAGACAAGATAAACCTTCATCATTGAAATGTTGTGTAGAATTTAATAGGGATCTATAAAAATTACCCTCCGAAATGGAAGAATTCATTTGAGAATGATTTATTTCATTTTATTCTAGTATTATTAAATTTAAGGAACTATTCTATAGAAAGCACACAGGCCCATTAAAATTGATAACAAAGCTCCTGTTATTGGAATTGAAGCCACAATTCCCTAAGATGACTCAGAAATCTCAGAGACCGGTTATGATACTCTATTCAACTCTGCAGGCATTTTCCATGAATAATAAGATGTTGGAAAGCCCTCAGAATTTATTACAAAAACGCTGCTCATGCTCCAGGATTATCACTTTTGTAAGAACTCCCTTCACTCACAAGTATGCCTCTCTCATAAGAATTTGTGTCTGTGGAATACTCCACTGGTATTATCCAGGTGATACTGGGACTCAAGAAAGAACAGAGGCAATTGCTGTCAGTCAGTCCTGCTCTAGGATTCCAGAATCAACACAGCATGTTTTGAGAAAGCACATTATAACTTTAATTATATGTAGGAAGTCATTGCTGTACTTCCCAGTATTAAGAGGAATTTTTCTGAACTCTGTAAAAAATATAAAGTTATGTGCCAAATTTTATTCCCAGCTATATAGAGATATAGAACAAATTCTATACTGTAAGAGACTGAAAAAGGCTTCGTGTTGTGCTTCCAGCCATATCTTTAAATATGTTGAAGGTATCCTCATACTTCAACCTCCTTATCATAGTAAGAAGTTTTTTCCTGCATCCATTTGATCTGTCATTTTTATTGCAGAAGGTGAAAGAGTTTGAACAAAATAAGGTACTCTCACCCAAACTATTCCATGTTTTAAAACGGAATTTTGTAATTCTAATATTTAAAAAAAAAAATTACTTGTTTTACCATGGCTGAAACAACAATGCAGTCAAGAAAGAGTTAAACACTGTGGCAGCAGAACACTTCCTATCTGGGCAATCCATGCCACTTAAAATAACAATTCCTCTTATTTCCACCCTGCTCATAGGGAACCAGCAGGNCATGTGCTAAGTTCCCTTAGGCAAAAACATGATATCATTGATGCGTTTATACTCTAACCTTCTACCAACAAGAAAAAGCAAATTAACGATTTGAAAGAGCAGTTATTTGATACAACTTGATTCAGTTATGTTTATTTCCAAAGAATGCCTTGAGTAGGGTTGATCTAAACCAGTGACAAGCACTGCTTTCTGCTGTATACCTACTCTAAGACTAAATTAACAAACTCTTTAAGTATGTAATCAGGTTATAAAAATAAAGTACAGCAAAGAGAAACTAACCTGTTTGTTTTGTAGTAATGTATGTGCTGTACCTAGACCTTAATTAGACCACATAGTAAGAGACTTTTATAGACAGATTTTTATAGATGCTTTTCCAGACATGCTATGTTCCTGATATTCCTCCTCCAAGCCTCAACCCACACCTTGCTAAATAACTTTTATAGGTCTAATTAAACAGGCTGGTGATTCAGCAGTAATCCTATTAAACCAACAGTGCTTGAGAACTGGCATTCTTACTACAGCATCCTCCTTTCTTTCCAGTCAGATTCCATAAAAAGAGCTACTGGTAAGATCTTAGGACTTTTCTATATTGCACAACCTGATGTCATCCTCAAAACGCCTCGCCTAGTTTTGTGTGAGCTGGGTTGTCTACAACAGCTCAACGCAGCACCAAAAAAGACATATTAACTCTACTGCCAGAAGCACCATGGCAGCAGTGGTGTTCCACTGCACCCAAGTTAATTACATGCTTTTCTGCTATAGTCCTCTTTCTTATGGAACTAGAAAAGAGCAAGTACTATTCATCAGAGACACCCCCTGAGATCTTTTATGCCTAATATTGTTGAAAGACAAGATAAACCTTCATCATTGAAATGTTGTGTAGAATTTAATAGGGATCTATAAAAATTACCCTCCGAAATGGAAGAATTCATTTGAGAATGATTTATTTCATTTTATTCTAGTATTATTAAATTTAAGGAACTATTCTATAGAAAGCACACAGGCCCATTAAAATTGATAACAAAGCTCCTGTTATTGGAATTGAAGCCACAATTCCCTAAGATGACTCAGAAATCTCAGAGACCGGTTATGATACTCTATTCAACTCTGCAGGCATTTTCCATGAATAATAAGATGTTGGAAAGCCCTCAGAATTTATTACAAAAACGCTGCTCATGCTCCAGGATTATCACTTTTGTAAGAACTCCCTTCACTCACAAGTATGCCTCTCTCATAAGAATTTGTGTCTGTGGAATACTCCACTGGTATTATCCAGGTGATACTGGGACTCAAGAAAGAACAGAGGCAATTGCTGTCAGTCAGTCCTGCTCTAGGATTCCAGAATCAACACAGCATGTTTTGAGAAAGCACATTATAACTTTAATTATATGTAGGAAGTCATTGCTGTACTTCCCAGTATTAAGAGGAATTTTTCTGAACTCTGTAAAAAATATAAAGTTATGTGCCAAATTTTATTCCCAGCTATATAGAGATATAGAACAAATTCTATACTGTAAGAGACTGAAAAAGGCTTCGTGTTGTGCTTCCAGCCATATCTTTAAATATGTTGAAGGTATCCTCATACTTCAACCTCCTTATCATAGTAAGAAGTTTTTTCCTGCATCCATTTGATCTGTCATTTTTATTGCAGAAGGTGAAAGAGTTTGAACAAAATAAGGTACTCTCACCCAAACTATTCCATGTTTTAAAACGGAATTTTGTGATTCTAATATTTAAAAAAAAAAAAATTACTTGTTTTACCATGGCTGAAACAACAATGCAGTCAAGAAAGAGTTAAACACTGTGGCAGCAGAACACTTCCTATCTGGGCAATCCATGCCACTTAAAATAACAATTCCTCTTATTTCCACCCTGATCATAGGGAACCAGCAGGCCTTTTACTCATTATTATTTATTTCTTTGATCTTCTCTCCCCTTGAACCTTACTGCACTTCCTTTTACANAAAAAAAAAAAATTACTTGTTTTACCATGGCTGAAACAACAATGCAGTCAAGAAAGAGTTAAACACTGTGGCAGCAGAACACTTCCTATCTGGGCAATCCATGCCACTTAAAATAACAATTCCTCTTATTTCCACCCTGATCATAGGGAACCAGCAGGCCTTTTACTCATTATTATTTATTTCTTTGATCTTCTCTCCCCTTGAACCTTACTGCACTTCCTTTTACAAGTTTTCCAGTCCTTTGGCAAAGGTGTACATATCAACACCATCTGGCTGCATGCAAAGAAACATTACTACATGCTTCCCTGAAGACAAGCCTGCTGTGCTAGCCATGAGCCACCGAAATGATTTCCAGCTCAGCACTTCAGAAGAGTTCTACTCAAATGCCACTGCTTGAATTTCCTCACAAAAGAGGGGAGGGGTAAAAACATAAACCTTCTACTGGATCTATAAGAGCAGGGAATGCACGTCTCATGTTTTATGAACACACAAATTCCAGGCTCAGGTATGTGTTACTACTATGTGCTCTTCTTGCCAAGCCACTGCTCTGTTTCCGATAAGGATTCAGCAATAATTAAAGCACAAACTAGAATTCTTATGAGTTGCTTTTAAGTATTGATTTTTGCACATTAAACTGTCACAGGAGATGCCTCGCATCTCAGGAAGCATGTTGGCAAACCTTGTCTGTTGTTACTATGTTTTACCAAAATATTTAACCAACTGAGTAATAATAACCCCTATTTACCTTACAAGTGGTGGCCAATTCCTGCTTTCCAGCTGTAGATTTACGATGAAGTAACATTAGAAGCAGCATTCTTAAACCAAGGGCTGTGATTTGTTGGTTAATTTCCACAAGCACATATTTTTATGTCTAAATAATGTAGGCAGGACTCCCATGACAAATTAAAGTTAATGGAAATTGTATGCATCTCTTAATTCTTGGAATGGAAATAATATTAACACTGCATGCAATGCTAAATGAAAGCTCACTATGAGCCTTTTAAGCACAGCACTTTCTTCAGCTCACTACCTTTGGCTCTGCAGCTATGGCTGCTTTGACTGATTAGCCAAACAGAATATTATACTCATTGAAGTGTCATAATCTCTTCACGTCAAACTCAACTCCAACTAGTGATACGCTTATCAAAACCACAAACAGAGGCACAAGTATTACGGTCACTGCTTTGCCCTCAGGACCCGAAAGGGTGTATCACTGAGGCCTAGACAACATTTTGTCAGCAGAGGTCCTCTCTCTGCAAATGCCTTTCATCTTGACCATGTGCCAAAGCCAGGTTTGTTGCCATTGTAGCTATTGAAGAGAGTGCATCACTGTATTTGGGCCTCAGCTTGAAGACTACCGACATAGTACTGATAAGTATTTGTAGTACTGATGACAACCTTTGAATGAAAGCTCTGAATGAAACACATTTACATACAGAGGAGTGATTTGTTAAGAAAACAAACAAAATATTACAGAGAAAATTAGCAATTAATGGCTGGACGTGCATTTTGGAGCATGTGTCTTTTAAATTAAAACAATAAATTCAGAGTTTTACTCCTCTATACCAAATTGTCCATAATGCAGGAGTAAGCTGCACTTGGGCACTACCTTAGCATAACTCCAGCACAGAACTCAAAAATCATCTCCTGCTTCACTCAAATACGTCTGTATACGCTTCTCTGCCTATGTATGTATAACAGCAAGCCAGGAAGGATGGAAATTTTCAGAACACTGCAAAACATAACTATAGTTGGGTTCCTGAAATCTGATAACTAGTGGAAACGCAAATAAACTCCTACAACTTTAGAATTTTCAAATAATTGTTTTTAGGTTTGCCATTTGTATTCTTCTAAAACTCTGAAACTTCTAAAACAATTTCAAATAATTG